>CM030871.1:2609815-2787315 GCA_018105865.1 Metaphire vulgaris | reverse complement strand
GGTCGTCAACTTTTTTCCAAAGTTGTAACTTGTCAGGTCGAAAGTGTCTGCCCCCTCCCCCTTACCAAAATTCTAAATATGCCACTGTGTCTAGGCCCGTGCTTTACTTCACAGCAAAAGCTGCTCCTCAACAACTGTCCTCTAGTGAGTAAGGCTGAACCTCAATATCATGAGGGAAATATGATAAGTGCTGCTTTCAAATGCCATGCACAGCAGTCTATTACAATGCTCACTAAAGCCAACCAATGTCTTTGTTAAACATTTAAACATGTTAAATTTGCTGCTTAGAATATCATCGGTAGTTATTTATGACCTAGAATGGATTGCTAAAGGCATTACATGGAAAAGACAGTAATTGTCGATAATTATAAGTTTGTTTACTGCTTAACAATCAGCTTAAGAGATATGCAAAACAATGAGATATATGTGGAAATGCCAAGAGAAAGGTTTTTACAATGAAGCGGTATGATTGAACCAGAGGACACAGCATGAAACTGTTCAAGAAACGGGTTGGGAGACACAAACAGCATTTTTTTAGTGCAAGAGTGGTGGACAGATGGCATGAACTGGATGAGGGGATAGTAACGGCAACAACTGTGAACGAGAGTTAAAAATAAACCTCAGTACGAGTCAGTAGTTAGATTGGACGGGAACAACAGTGATTCTCACATAGGGCAGTCCCTACTGAACCACTTTAAACCTTGTTATATATATATATATATATATATATATATATATATATATATATATATATATATATATATATATATATATATATATATATATATATATATATATATATATATATATATATATATATATATATATATATTAAGGTGTTGCAAATTTTGATTTTCAATTACTTTCAAGTGGTTTCATTTGAGCTTTTACTTACTTATTATGAATGTAATAATGTTTTTGTTTGAAAGGTCATCAAAGTTCATAAATTTTTAGCATATGTTTTTCATATACTTGTCTAGCAGATTTCTTAAATCCATAGATACTCTAGTAAATTTGAAGACAATGCCATAAAACAAGGATGTGCTACAAAGGCGACGTCAGCTACAAAATGAAAATATGGGGTAGCCCAGCAGTTTTTTCTTATCAAAGGGAGAGAAAGGAAATTAGCGATACATTTTCGTGTGTCCCCAGATTAGCTTAGTCAAACCGTGCTAGAATTGTCAATATATTCTGCCTCAATTTTATTCTAGAGCATTCGAAATACCCCGTAAAATGATGAGCCATTTGAAATGACACTACCTGAAAATGTTGTTTTAATTTGTTTCATCACTCGTCTGAATTTTGCATATCTATAGCCTACTGTAGCACTAATCCTTGCATTGTCCTATGTCAAACAGGGTATCAATTATATGATATTTTTGTGGTCTATAGAACTTGTCATACAAGAAACCAGCTCTCTTAAACCCCTTCGTATCTCTCGTTCGATTTTTTAGACATTTGACAGAGAACAGATTTCTGATATTTGTGCAAATTCAACCGCATTTTTAAAATTTATTTCGTCCTGTTACAGATCAATTTCAAGCACTATATTGAGCCACTGTCTTTAGCATTCTTCACTACATCAATATCAATCGCTATTGTAAACTTATGCCATCGCCTTATGTATTTAGAGCCCCTCAAGCTTGACAAGCCCCGATGTTCCATAATGCTAATAATGCACAGTATTTGTGCAAATACAACCGCACATTTGAAAGTTATTTCGTCCTGTTAGAGATCAAATTCAAGCACCATATTCAGCCAATATCTTTAGCATCCATTACTACATTGATATCAATCGCTATTGCAAACACGGGCCACACACCTTCTGCATTTAAAACAGCTCATCCATGACAACCCTCGTTATTCCATAATGCTAATAATGCAAAATTAAAACCACATTTTCATGTGTCCCCAGCTTAGCTGAGTCAAAACGTACTAGAATAGTCAATATATTCTGCCTCAATTTTATTCTAGAACATTCGAAATGCCCCGAAAAATGGTGAGCCATTTGAAACGATACTATACAAAGTCTTTCAGAAATCTGTTCTCGTCAAATGTCTAAAAAAATCGAAGGAGAGAAACGAAGGGGTTTAAGAGAGCTGGTTTCTTGTATGACAAGTTCTATAGACCACACAAATATTATATAATTGATACCCTGTTTCACATATGACAAAGCAAGGATTAGTGCTACAGTAGGCTATAGATATGCAAAATTCAGAAGAGTGATGAAACAAATTAAATCCACATTTGCATGTGTCCCCAGCTTAGCTTAGTCAAACCGTGCTAGAATTGTCAATATATTCTGCCTCAATTTTATTCTAGAGCATTCGAAATACCCCGTAAAATGGTGAGCCATTTGAAATGACACTATCTGAAAATGTTGTTTTAATTTGTTTCATCACTCGTCTGAATTTTGCATATCTATAGCCTACTGTAGCACTAATCCTTGCATTGTCCTATGTCAAACAGGGTATCAATTACATAATATTTTTGTGGTCTATAGAACTTGTCATACAAGAAACCAGCTCTCTTAACACGTTGACTGCGGCCTATTAAATAACTGAGACGCGGATACTATTGACGAGAGTCTACGACCTCCGTGGCTTTCCAGTTCCTATACAAAATGCGTGCGATCATGCGTGAAGTGAGTGACAGCCGTTAGATTATTCCCAAGGCCCGATCACGTTAGACGCCTACAGAGGAAAATATCTTGAAACAGATGCAAGTGTTTAGAGGCTAGAGCCACCTGTTACTAGAATGACTTTCTCTTTCCTCAGGTATGCACCAATTCATACGAAAAAGTGCAGGTGGTCTGTAATGTGCTCCATAACCGCGCTACGTAGACCTTGTCAGGGACTAGTAGTTATCTCAACAATGGCGATTGGATAAAACAATCAATGTCACGGGTCAAGAATGCAAAGCAATAAAATTGGCCATCATTGTGGTAAAATGGACGCTATAGCCGATATAAATTCCAGGACCTTAGTAAGGACCTCAATTATCTGGTCCAAAAACGCTGACGGCATTACGTCTATGGTGATACAAGTTATTTGGGGTATTTATATTGAAGCTGAGGCGTGGGGTTTAGAAGGTGGGTCATTTAGAAGGCCAATCGACGTTCTTCAGTAGAATGTGGCGCTTCCGATTGGTCATTTAGTCCACCTGCTGCAATAGACGGCGCGCCAATCTCAAGTGAAACCAAGAATGCTATTATAATTAGCATGGAGCGAATTGAGCTTCTTTATTGAGGCGGCGAAGCATGAGTATATTGTGGTTTTTTGAACAGGTGTTTATAGGGCAAATATTCATACATTTTCTATACAATTTGCTTGTCTTGATCGGTCACTCATTCTAGTAGCTAGAGGAAGCAGAAAAATGAATCCAAGATCCGTATAAGCTAAGATATTTGGCATTGAACTAAGGACGTCATATGACGTCCCTAGCGCCCTGAGAAACCAAAATAAGGACGTCAGTTGACGTCCCTAGCGTTCAACGTGTTAAACCCCTTCGTATCTCTCGTTCAATTTTTTAGACATTTGACAGAGAACAGATTTCTGATATTTGTGCAAATTAAACCACATTTTTGCAACTTATTTCGTCCTGTTAGAGATCGATTTCAAGCACTATGTTGAGCCACTGTCTTTAGCATTCTTCACTACATCGATATCAATCGCTATTGTAAAGTTAGGCCATCGCCGTATGTATTTAGAGCCCCTCCAGCTTGACAAGCCCCGATGTTCCATAATGCTAATAATGCACAGTATTTGTGCAAATACAACCGCACATTTGAAAGTTATTTCGTCCTGTTAGAGATCGAATTCAAGCACCATATTCAGCTACTATCTTTAGCATCCATTACTACATTGATATCAATCGCTATTGCAAACACGGGCCATCACCTTCTGCATTTAAAACGGCTCATCCATGACACTCAACCAGAAGTTTCGTTGAGCACAATGACGAACCTGGAACTGATTGTGCACTGTGTGCAGTGTTATGTTAAGATACAGAGCCTGGCAATACTGGCAATAAAAATGGCATAATTGCATTGATAACGAAATGCATTCCCAACATTATATTATTTTCTATTTGTTATTTGTTATTGTTGTGTCCCTATTCTATGGGGCATTAAGGTATTTTAACGTAAAGTTTTAATGAAAATTGCTATAGTTGCTAAAAACTAAGACCAGAAAATTATGAACTTTTTGTAACTTTAAAAAAATTTCATATTCATATCTGTTTCATATGCAAAACGTGTCATCTGAAAAGTTTTGAAAGTTTTTGAAAATCAGAAATTTTGTCTTTTTTTTTGCAACACCTTAATATATATATATATATATATATATATATATATATATATATATATATATATATATATATATATATATATATATATATATATATATATATATATATATATATATAAACTCCTGATTTCACTGTATTATAATCACAGTGGCAATTTTTAACCAAACCAGTGTGAGAGGGAAAGAATTAGACCAGTGGCGAAAAGAGTATTTAATTGCTAAATAAGTTAGTTACGTAAGTCAATGACGGTAAGAAACTTCTCCTTGCTTTTACAGTATATACATACAGAGTGGACCAAAGGGAGGTTCAGTAAACAGCGACAAAGGAATTTCTCCCTTCCTCTGCTACAATGTCACATTGATTATATTGCAAGAGTACAGAATGATACTTAATACATTTAACATACAGGCTGTGTTTGGTTGGCCGTTGTCTGAGGTCGATTCTCAAGTAAAGGCGCCTGAGATGCATCTGTCAATAACAAAGACACTTACATCAATTAACGTAATGTAGCGTGGCAAAATATTTTAATAGCACCCCTTCTGATTACTAGGTTAATGTGGCGTCGCTTGTATGCTTCCAGTGTCGGTTTTCACCTGGAAGAAATAGTTCCTGCAAATAATAATAATAAAAATAATAATAATAATAATAATAATAATAATAATAATAATAATAATAATAATAATAATAATAATAATAATAATAATAACAACAGTAATAATAATAATAATAATAATAATAATAACAGTAATAATAATAACAACAACAACAATAGTAGTAGTAATAGTAGTAGTAATAGTAGTAGTAGTAGTAGTAGAGTAGTAGTAATAGTAGTAGTAGTAGTAGTAGTAGTAATAATAATAATAATAATAATAATAATAATAATAATAATAATAATAATAATAATAATAATAATAATAATTGACTGGCAAGTCCTGTTCATGACTTCATTGTTGATGAACAAATTCATCAACACTCAATGCATCCCATTGAAACTTTCAGTTTTACCCCAGGCTTAAGAAGACAGTACCCAGTAGTACCTGGGCAGGTGATCTTGTCCGTTTCCAACTGCGGCTTCCTGCAGACGCTCCACCAGCAGACAAAGATCAGCGACCCGAGGAAAGTCAGGGTGAAGACGCTTGCAATCAGCACGCTCACGTACAGGATGAGGCTAACTTCTACCAACGGCTCAACGTCAAACTGAAAAAGCACATATTCAGTAAATGAAAACACTGGATAAACGAGCGCAAAGAAAAAGATTCTGCCAAAAAATTAGCACCTAAAACAGTTATTACCATATTTTTACACAAATAACCCATATGCGTGTCCCCAGACATTTTTCCAGTGGGTGCAAAACAGGGACCTGTGATTAGAATAAAATGAAACAGATTTCCAGGTTAGTGCAAAACTGGGGGTCGTGTGACGAAGGAAACAAAATGTACTGTACGGTGCAAGACTGTCAAGATCTATTGTAATAATTGTAAATTATTTAGAGCTACAAGAAAGCTACAAGAAAGTTAATCAGATTCTTATAAATTCATATTTTAACTTAGTACTATAGTTACTTTTTACTTTTTTCATAATCTCCCAATTTGTCCAGGGGTGCAATAGAAGCCCATGTGAATAGCTAATGCATTATATAGTATTTTATATGTCACACAGCAACATATGCCTTGTTTATGTGTACTTTTTACATTCAATACACCTGAGAGTGATGCAACCAGGTTGTGGAAATCAGAAATATTTATCTCTAGAGGACACAAAACCTAAAGCTCTAATATATGATCAGATATGTAAGACAAAAGGCAAATTCAACAAATGCATGTTATTAGAACCTTATTACTACAATCAGCTATTGGCAAAAAATATTTAATTAAATCCAAATTTTGTTTTAAACATTCTATGCATGCAATATACTGAAAAACATTAGGACCATTCATGATAAGAGATCAGAAGCAAGTTGTTGCTTGAAACCAACATCATTATAAGAAGGTTTTACTGTATTAAATATCAATGAGCTTAACTCAGCATGCTGAAATACCAAATAAGACAAAATATACTTAATTTACTTAAAGTCCTGGACATAGTCTGCACTTATCTCTTACCAGTTGTAGCAGAATGAAGTGTTACATAGTAAAAGTATACCTAATTCACTTACCAATACGCTTAATTAAAATGTTTATTATTACTGTATTAAATGCATGTTGCATTATTGCATAAAGAATTTTTAAACTCCTTACTAAGCCTAGGTTTCATTCTGATGATCAATTTAATTCATGAGTTTACCATTCATTTGTCTAAAAATAATTAGACAGACATCCGTTAACTGTGTGCCAAATATTTCAATAGATGCCATTTCTGTGTGTTCAAAAATATTTAGATAAGACGTCCCTGAACATAAGATGCACCCCAACGTGCTGGGCATGTAAAATTTTATATAAGATGCGTCTTATACATGCGAAAATACGGTACTTAAAGTCCTGGGCATAGTCAGCACTTATTTCTTACCAGTTGCAGCAGAATTGAATTATGGTAATCCGTAAAGTTGTAATTGACTCGGGCCAGATCCTGAAGAGATGGCGCGCTAACGTTGACTTCGATCCTCAGTTGATTCGAGTCAATAAATTCAATCGATCCCTAAAATTTCACACAGAACAATTCAATCAATCAATCAATCAATCAACTTCTAAAGCGCCCAGTGCCGGCTCCACCGGGGGGCCCGTGCCCCCCTATTGAGTGCCTGGCCCCCCCAGTTGGGACCATATACTTAATGCTACATACATTAAACAACAAATGGTTGCCCCCCCATGATTAGACAACGCCCCCCCACTTGCCAAATCCTAGAGCCGCCACTGATAGTGCCACTATCATAATGCCCAGGGCATCAGCTGATGGCGCACCAAATCTTTCTCAAAGCTGCTGTCAAACCTTTGCGATAAGTTTTACAAAAAAGAATGAATTACATTTTTCATCAGTTAAAAATCAGCTCACTACATCTGGCTCTATACAGGCACTTCTCTTGAGACCTGTACCAATTTTTTTATTGGCGTGGGGGCTAGAGGGTTTAACCCCCACCAAAATCAGCACCAGATTTACAGTATAAGAAATGAGGCCCTGTGCTTGTTAAGTTATGAGGCCCTATACTTGGGCCCCAAAGCAAGTATGAGTTGTCAGAATGTCATGTGCTGCTCGACTAATGATAATTATTTAACATTTGAAGAATTCGTCGTAATTTTTGGTCAGAAAGATTGGTCCTTTGGTCAATGGGGTAAGGCAAATCTGTCACTGCTGAAGAAAATCATTCCCCCTTCACTGTTCCTTCTTAACCCTTAAACCACTGGAACAAATGGCCGTCTGGAGGGGGTACAAGGGTGAGCAATTGCACCCCCTGGAAAAATTGTGAAGCTATGAAAAAGTAAAATTACTGTTTTCTTTCATCACATGACCCTGTTTTGTACCCCTTGGAAAAATTTCTGCAGATGGCCATGCTGGAACCAAGCATACTCAATTACATTGAATACAGTTACAATATTACAGTTACAGTATGCTGGACACATAATGCGTGGTTCAAGCACAGAACAAGCAAAAGTCCTATTAGAGGGCAGATATGAGGGAAACAGGGCCAGAGGAAGACCTAGAAGAGACCGGCTGGACGACGTTAAGGAACACATATACAGGAAAAGAACTACGGAAGACTAAAAAGGATTGCTGAAGACAGAACAAAGTGAAACAACTCATGACCGTCAACCTTCAGATATGAAGATGACACATGATGATGATGATGATGATGATGATAGTTACAAAGTGTCCGGCGGGTTAAGGGTTAAAAGCATTGAATGGAATAAGTTGTCAATCATCATTACACACCTCATAGCTACTGCGGATGATAAGATGGTGAGGGTGTCCAATGTCCATTCCAGCCGGAACGTCCCGGAACACAAGCAATTTGGATACTTCGTGTTCAGCATCATCGGTTCTACCTTTGACAGCTGTTGCAGAGAGTGCCAATACCAGAAGACAAATCAGATGCTGAAACCACCAACAGTCTGCAAAAATGAAAGAACTTTAAAGCAGTTCTCTTCAAAAAATCATTTCCTAGATAGCCATAATGCCCCAGCCATGATGATCCTTTAGATGATAATAGTAATAATGTGACTTTAGCGCGGTGGAGCAGTGGTTAGCGCACTGGTCTGCCAATCTTGAGGTCCGTGGTTCGACTCCCGGCCGCGACAGAGCGCTAACCAATGCTCCATCATGCTAAGTAAGTTGGTTTAGGAGGCTAAGTAAGCCTGTGTGAAAACCACTGGTGTAACCATCTGCTTCAATAACCTAGTTTTCCGTTTACTGTTTCAACTGTCACCCCAACCTCATCCAAACTGCTCTGTTTGTCCACAACCCTTGCACTAAAAATTTTTCTTTCTTGGACCCACTCTCTGCTTAAACAATTTGCATTTGTGGCCTCTTGTGCTGCTATAGTGTGCCAATGTAAAGAATCGACCGTATGGCACATCTACTTTACCAGTCATTATTGTGTATGTTTCTATTCTATCAAATCCCCCTCTCTCTCTCTCTCTTCTCCTGTCTAATGTCGTCAGTCCACAATATTGAAGTCTAATTATGGCACCCATTGACCATCTTCGTTGCTCGTCTTTGCACTTTTTCTAAAAGCTATATATCTTTTTTCAAGAATGGATTCCATGCCTGAACACAGTATTCTAGATGAGGCCTTACTAATGACTTATAAAGCCTTATGATTATATCTTTGTCTCGACTCGCTATTGTCCTTTTCATCATTCCCAACATTTGGTTTCCCTTTATTGCGGCTTCCATACATTTTTGAGATGGATTCATACTACTACGGATGACAACCCCCAAGTATCATTCTTTTTCTGCTGTGGTTAGAATCTTCCCACCTAAAGTATATTCATTACAAGGGCGTAGCAGCCATATGGAGAACGTAGCCAAATGCCAAGGGCCCCCGACCTGTAAAGGGCCCACGACCTGAGTCCAAAAAAGGTAATTAAAAACTTTTTCGCGATGTAGTTTAACATGAAAAGCTCGAGACAAGCAAAAAAAGGTCGTCAACATTTTTGCAAACTTGCCAGATCGTCTCCTCTGGAAAGTGCCCCTTCCCGATTTTCGCCACGGGCCCCCGAGCATGTTGCTACGCCACTGATTCGTTACCATTATTAGATCTCCCAACATGCATTACAAAACATTTATTGATATTGAAAAGCATCTGCCAGTCCACAGACCACTGTAAAGAATCAACCCAGTTACCCTGCCTGACTGACCTCTACCCTTTAGCTGTATTTACTTCAAATTTAGATTAAGTGCCTACAAATAAGCATCTACTGAAGTACTACCTTTAAAAGCCCTGTATAAATTCACAAAATTTTACTCACTCACTCACTCACTTAGCTAAAGTCTGTATTCAAAGTGAAACATCCAACTAATGTAGCAACTTTTGCATAGTACAGTGAAACCCGCTGAATTGCATAGGTGCCGTGCAAGCCTTGCTTATGTGATTAACTGGGCTATGCAAATCGCCGGGACGTCTGATAATTAATTGTACGCACAAAACATTGGTTCGGGTTTTATGTTGATATGCGATTATGTGGGTTATGCAATTAAGCGGTATGCGATTAAGTGGGATCCACTGTACTGAATACTGGTGAATTTTATCTGTTCAATTGCAGAAGATCATGCAATCAAATCCCTGAGTCAGTGCAATCAAAAGCCATTAATTAATTTATTTATTTATTTATTTACAACTGACAACTTATATAGTGCAGTAAGTTTACAATTCAGTTTAAAATCACTCGTTTCTACTAATGCAATGTCTCTTAAAGAGAGAGGGAATAAGTGTTAAATGAAGTGGAGAATGTGAACAGAGATATTTGGGGTGAAAATGTCACCCTCACTGAGGACCATACACGGTAGGCTATTAAACTATAACCATGGGCATAAACTTCTACCAGGCCTCTACTGTAGGCTCGAGCCCCCACACTCCCACCCCCACTGAAAGGCTACCATAGGGAATGTGGAAGGAATAGGGGTTGGGCACCCGCTTTTTCATCCAAGTTTACGCCAATTACTTATAATATAATAATATAATATAATAATATAACAAGGTTTAAAGTGGTTCAGTAGGGACTGCCCCTGTGTGAGAACCACTGTTTGGGGTGAAAACCACTGAGAACCACTTATAATAACTTCATATCAGGGTGGAGGTAGCAATGGTCTGTTTGGTGGTGTAATGATGGGCAGTGTTTTATCCAGACTCCAGGTCTGGGGGTTGAGGCTTGGGGATCGACTTGGTTGGAGGAAAAGACACAGTTCAATGCAAAAATTTGTGTAAGTGCTGGGATTGGGGTAATTTTGAGGTTTGGGGAAAATCTCCCCTCCTAACAGGCCTGTATAAAACGCTGTTGGTGGGTCCAGCCAGACCACGGCCATTTCCACCGACCCTCTTCTCGTTCGGCATCTCCCCGCTGGATTCGCCGCTGTCTGTATACGTCCGCGGTGTTAAATCACAAACAAGCAATCGATCGCGGCTCAAACCGATCGTAGACCGGACTTTTTGCAGATTAAAAGCAGAATTTCAATCAGATTCAACGATAAAATCCTTACCTTCGACGCCAAACCGTGTGTTGCCGTCGTCGTTGTCATCATCATCATTATGATGATGAGTAAGTCGTCGTCTACAACGACATCGTGCTCCCTTTTGCTGCGATGATCGGCGTCGTCGTCCGAACGGTCTGTCTGATCTGATAACAACGACAACGTTAGTCGTTGTTGCACGTTGTTCACTCACTGATTGTTATGATAACGACTTGTCCCTTTAAAGTCGTCGTCTCCATTGGAAAACGTGTATAAGACGGTAGCCTGCGATGGGCAAATGGCACAGGGTACAGTAACATGCACTTGGATTTTTTAATGGGGTTAAAGACCATTGGGGGAAAACCTGGATGAAAAATTGGGGACTCCGACGCATATCCACCACCTCTCTCCTTTCCTTCGTTCTAGAGCTTAACCTCTCATTATTCACACAGGGCAGACCCTACTGAACCACTCTAAACCTTTTTATATTGTAATTCGTTCATTCATTTAGGCCTGTATTCATTAATGGCTTCTCTCTTAAAACACATTTATGATTTACCGTATATTTAACTGTAACTCAATGTAAAATGGACGGTGAACTCGGTTCCCCGTAAAGAGGTTGGCCTATAACGTTGACAACTTAGTCTATCTACATCGGCGAATCGGTTGTTGGATTAGACAGTCACAGTCGTCAGTTATGAAACACCGACGAAATCGAGATTGGCCTAAGTCTTCAAAATAAATCACGGCTGCGCTATAATAGCGGGTTAAAAATTTGAAATGGGCATTTCCTCAGCTAGGCCTATTGAGCTCACTGTCTCACTTCAGAAACACAGCGAGATAGATTAGGCCTGACCAGTGTTTAATCTAGGCCGTTTCGGGGTGGGGAATTGCCCCTTTCCCCGGAAATTTCAAATCCCCGGAAATTTAGGAATACTACATTCACTAACAGCGGCCCCTAGCAGAATTCCCCGGCTTTGTCAGTTCCCCTCCCAGGTTTTTCAGTTTCCCCGGAGTCCAGGAGTCTAGATTAAACACTGGGCCTGACATTAATGACCAGTGTTATTTAGAAACAAGATTAACCCAGCAGACACTGATAATTGACCAGTTTTCCACCGTGGATGCTTCAGATCCATAAACTTACAGGGGCGTATCCAGGGCAAGGGATGAGCACACGGGGCACGTGCCCAAAAACAGCCAAAATTCTGTGCTGCTAATTTTAAATGGCATGATATTTCAATGATCTTATCAACATGTATCAATTCATATGAAAGGGCCGGGATAGGGTAGAATGGGGAAAGGAAGACGAAGTGCCCCAAAGAGAATTCCTGGGCAGTGTTTATTCTAGACCTTCTTTGGGGATTCCCCAATTTTGAAATTCCACCCCCAATTTTTGAAATTTTGCCAAGTAGTATGACCTCCCAATGTCAGTGAATGTCTGTTCCCCAAAAATGTTAAACTCCCCACAGGATCTAGGTGGCTAGAACAAACACTGATTCCTGGGTCCGCCTCTGTTAAGCCTAGACTAATTCTCGGAGTTTTGCGGACTAAAGAGGCCTGTAATATGAACCGAGGGACTGTTGAATGAAAACAGCAGTAGGCCAAATGGAAGATTCGAAGACACCGTTGCAACTTGCACGTAATGGCTGGAAGCTGGCAGGCCCAGCAGGGCATCTAATTATTCAAATCGCAGTAGGCCTAATAGAAGGCTACGTCTATTAACCCCTTAACCGTGTATTTAACTGTAACTCAATGTAAAATGGACGGATATATCCGGGGTCCCCAGTTAAGGGGTTAATGAAGAGGAGAGTTGAGGATGGCACGTAGGCCTAGGCCTATACCAAGACATGATCGAACAGGAGGAACGTAATTTGAAAAAATGGTCTTCACTCAAGGCTAATAGCTTACATGCTAAACCACAGAGATTCCGTTGGCTACTCTAAATCTTAGCGACCAGACCTAAATATCGACTCAAACTATTCTAGGTCTTATTTCGTTTTCATATCTTAAAAGACACTTAGGCCTATTATCCGCATATATGCCTAGTTTTAATCCACAAAACGCGTACGTTCAGTGTTTATTCTAGCCACATTGACATTGGGGAGGGAGTTTGAAATGTTTGGGGACAAGATTTGTCTCACACTTTTTTTTCAGGGAAATTTCCATCCCAAGCCAACATATAGATTTTTTTTTTTTTTTTGGGGATTATCCCCAAAACAGGCCTAGAATAAACACTGCGTACGTTGAATAACTCATTTTATGGTCAATAGGCCTCCTGTAGTCAATACACAATTATTAACCTACACATTTGTTGCTATCCTTACTAAATAAACACTTACAAAGTCTACAAAGCACGAAGGATTTTCAGGATGCGTTATAAAATCAGCTTTATAAAGACCATGGTAATGATGGTATTGTCAAGGATTGACAACTGAGTATGAAATACGAATAATAATAAAACAAAAGCTCGAAATAATGTTGTTTTTTGTACCTGAAATGTTATCTCTTCACTCGGTGCAATTGTCCATTTCCGGCGAGCGTCTATCGATCGGCTGCTACTTTAACCGCGCGCACACCCTCCGCTGGCGTTTCAAGAATAAATGGCCATCTGTCGGCGTGCTTATGTAGTTGCAGCCTCAGCAGCAGGTGCGGTTTTTAGGTTTGGGACAAGGTAGGGGCGTTGACTGTACAGAATCCTACTTAATTCGGCGAAGTGCGCACACTGCAGTCGCCCTGTACCAGCACAACAAAGGAATCACGTGCAACAATCGTTTGATCACAGTATCACAAAACAGGACAGAAAATTTGAGAAAAAAGGATCGACGAGAAAAAGAGCTGCACTGTACCTGCACATATCACAAATTCATCATCATCATCATCATCATCATCATCATCATCATCATCGTCGTCGTCATCATCATCATCATCATCAGTGGCAGCTTCACAGGGGGGCCCGTGCCCCTCTGTTGAGTGTCTGGCCCCCTGTACTTAATACTACATATCTAACAACAAATGGTTGCCTCCCCATGATTAGAAGTTGCCACCTAACGGCCAGTGTTTAATCTAGACTCCTGGGGGCGAAGAGGAACTGACAAAGCCGGGGGATTCTGCTGAGGGCTGCTGTTAGTTGATGTAGTATGCCAAAATTTCCGGGGGATTTAAAATGTCCGGGGGAATTTGAAATGTCCGAGGGAAAAGGGCAATTTCCCCGGAAACGGCCTAGATTAAACCCTTTCAACGCCCCCCCCCCCCCACTTGCCAAATCCTGGAGCCGCCACTAATCATCATCATAGCAACCCTTGAAAATGATTCAAGCAGCAAAATATAATTATGAAATAAATGATATTAGATTTTCAGAAAAGCAAAATCTCAATCCCCTCTGATAGGCAACCATCGTAAGACGACTGCAGTGGACAAAACCAAAGGTCTAACCACATTTTCATTCTTAGTCCTTAATAAACTGTCCTAATAGGACATCTGACAGACAGACAGACAGACAGACAGACAGACAGACAGACAGACAGACAGACAGACAGACAGACAAACAATAATCATAAGTAGCCTAATTTCTTATCTAAACTGATTTGAAAATTTAATCCAATCTATTCTGGTGATGACTGGCAACTATGAAGCCTCAGTGGTAGGCCTCCTATTGTATAATTAACACTTGAAGAAAGCAAATTTGTTTTCCGTGACTTTTCCAGCGCAGGAAATGCAACAAGCAGCACTTTATTGCGACTTTATGTACATAGTGAAACATACAGATCAACGGTCAGTACGACACAACACAGCCACTAAAGAAACCAGCATGTGCCTATGTACACGTTTGAACACAACAGTAACACACAAGAAAATGGCAGCATGTGCAAAATTCAGCAGCCAGCAAACTTGACATAATAATAATAATAATAATAATAATAATAATTCAACCAGTGAGTTTGTGAAATGTGGGGCTTGTTCTTCTATTAAGGTTACAAATATCAATGTATGATGATAGGTAATGTAACAAAATATTTGTATAGCGCCTCTTCTGAAGAATCACTCAGAAGCGCTCCCACAGCAAATTACTGTATATTGACAAAGAGATAAGTTTTAAGTTGTTTCAAAAAGAGGGCCATCGAGTTAGGAGTTGCTAAGCCACGCATACTGGCATCAAGAGCATTCCAAAGAATAGGGCCAACTGATTCAAAACCTCATTTGAGGAACAAGGAGGCATGCTGCTAACTAATAACTATCAATTGGTTGGCAGTGGCTTAACGGAATTCTGAAGATGCTTGAAAGTTCTTCATATCTTACAAATGATAATACACATGCATTACTTTTCAACGACAGGCAGGCTCTCGCGCCCAAAACCGTCACAATCTGAAAGAATTTCCATCGCAGCAGAGACAACAAGATACATCTGATACCTACTGACAATATGTAACAGATTTGCATAAAAATTCCTACGTTCACAATATTAAAAATACAAGCGCATATTAAACTGAATTTCACAATACCAAATTTCTAAATCAGACTTTTCTACGCATTTTTCTAACACTAAGTAGTGAGATAGCATTAGATTTTGATTGAGAAAGTACAGTAACAAAAAAGTATATATCATAATGAATATCCTGCTATGGGCTCATCCATATAGTACGTATGCAAAAAAGGTATTTTTCAACCGTCCCCCCCATTTACACACCTTTCATACAGGGCCGCTGAGAGGGGAGTTGGGGGCAAATGCACAGGGGCCCGGGCTGGTGTTCTCTTACATATATTAATATCCTAAACCCCGAAAAAGGCTGAAAAGCAAGAAAAGATTAATTAGCAGTTTTGCGTGCACAGGGGTCCGCGCTGGCCACATATAGCATGGATTTCCGAATAAATGGGTAAACAGAAAAAGACCTGACAAGCAAACAAGGTCGTCACCATATTTTCACCCTTGTTAGGGGCAAGACCGTGACTGACCTTCTGCACAGGGGCCCGGAATGTCTCTCTGCGTACATAGGCAAAATCTCCTAAATCCAAACCCCCCTCATACCTCATAGTGCACGCACTATATGGATGGACCCCATGGCCATTCTGCATAAGATATTCAAGCCACAGCTCAATTTCAAGAGTTAGCCATCATCATCATCATCATCATCATCATCATCATCATCATCATCACCACCATCATCATGACCTATGGCAGAAAGAATTATACAATTCCCGTTGTTCTGATGGCAGATGTTCAGTGTTTATTCTAGCCACCTTGACATTGGGGGGATTTTGAAATGTTTGGGGGGGCAAGGTCTGAGTCTCCACACTTTGGAGGGGAATGTCCACCCCAGCCAACATATAATTTTTTTTGGGGGGGGGATTTTAAAACTTTGGGTGTATTCCCCCCAGAGAAGGCCTAGAATAAACACTGGCAGACGTTAAACATTAGTATTACCATAATCACTCCATTTTACAAGTGTTTCATTCGAGTCTTGAACCTGACAAAAAAGTTACTAACTGAATGCAGATCACGGATACACAAACACTGTATCCAGACGAATTATAAACTTCACAATCTTGTCTTATTGTACAGCAAATACTAAAAATCTTAAACACGTTCAGTCTGACAGATAATAGCACATACAACCTCAGGTTTAGAAGCAAAACTCATGTCAACCTTTCTCACAGGCAACTTTAAAAATATACCACACATTTTTCAATTTATAGCCTTCAGAAATGAAAAATGAAATATATGAAATCTATGGTAATGTGTTTTCTCTCAGTGCCACATGATATAGCAAAATGGCAACGTTGTCACATGACTAGAAAAGCAGGCAGAAAACAAAATACAATGAAATTCTATAAAAAAACACAACACAGTACAGAAAAATCCTGATTTTACATTCTTTGCCAGACATTAAAACAAATACCTAGAAACGCTAATCCCAATATCACTCACTTCGTTTTACTTACTTGTTATATTTACGACATAATATCTAAATTCATGTGGTGGTCCAACAAATGTTTATCTATCTATCTATCCATCCTAACTCTACAGGTTTTTATGGTAGAAATGGCTTAATGAAGGTTTTAGAAAACACTCGAATAACTTGTCAAGTTGCAAGTCAACTTCCTAGACACTGTTCCTATCTGTACAGTGTACAGTACACTTAATAGAGAATATAACTTAAGAACATTTTGTGTTGGTTTCACATGCATTTCATAAAAAAACTAGAAACGATCCTTTCTGTGCTTGTTCATTTCGAGAAGTCACACACGCTAATGTTAGAACAAATCACGAGTATACAATAATAGTTGATACACAAAAACAACAACAGGGCTGCAAGCCACATACGCCGAGGGGTGCGGTGGAGTAGTGGTAGGACTCTTGCCATGCAATCGGAGGGTCGCTGGTTCGAATCTGACCCTGGCCGCTGTGCAGTGACCTCGGGTAAGTTGTTCACCCCAAATGTCCAACACTTACGACTAGGGTTGCCAGATATCCAAAGTCGAAATACGAGAGATTGCTTCCGCGATCAATACACCCAATCCACGATCCAGTTCATTGTGAAGTATTATGGCTAGAACTATACTACACCACAGTACTATAGAGAGCATAGACTAGGAGAAAGCAATAAACAACACTGTTCAATGCACTGCACCATCTGCATGCAGTAAGTCAATATTACAAGCAAGTTATAATAATATTAGTATTATTAGGCGGGAGACTGGGGCTAAAATACAGGAGCTCTCGCAAAATACGGGGGATCTGGCAACCCTACTTACGACTGATTCTACACTTTGCAAATGGCTTAATGTGCTTTAACGACCATCTAAAAGTACACTGTTTCAGTCTAAGCATAGCTGACCACCACATTCTGCAAATGTCTCTTCTTTGGTGAAAGCATTCACTAATACATGTACAAATAAAAACAACAGTACTGAATTCTCGCACAATGCAAGCACACAAAGCCAACAATAGGATAAAGACGCTTCAAGAAAGTACAACCTTATAACCTGTCTTTGTAAAACTGTATTTATCTCAAAACTAAAACCAAAACAAGAAAAGTACAACCTTATAACCTGTCTTTGTGAAACTGTATTTACCTCAAAACTAAAACCAAAACAAGAAAAGTACAACCTTATAACCTGTGTTTGTAAAACTGTATTTACCTCAAAACTAAAACCAAACCAAGGAAAATTATAATCCCGATTCACAGAAATTGTCGGCATTTTCAATTGCCAATTATTTGATGGCTCTATCTGCCTATTAGTCAAAAATAGTCACAGAGCAGTTTCAACCAGTCTCACAGTTCTCGAGCACACTATTTGGTAGCGTGCAGAGGGAGGTGGGCCGTGGCCCCGGGCGCCGACCAGATGAGGGGGTGTGCCAAAACTGACTCGGCGACCTGTTTTGCTCGTCAAACATTTCTTTATCGATTTGGCCTCGAGTGCCCACCACTCTCTGCACTCACACACACACACACACACACACACACACACACACACACACACACATCTTCCCATGTTTTAAATGTCTACAATGTGAGAATCCATAACTGAAAAGTCATGGGGAAGGCACACACCCCACTCATACATTGAAATTCTTGATTATATGTCAATACTCAAGTTATAATATTATGATTGGAGACTAGAATACAGATAATAGAAATGTGAAGCATCTGAATAAAAAAAACATAGCGAATATCAACTGGCATGACATTAGAAATGACAAAAAAATGGATGATTTGAATATTGCGAGACAATTAAACTGCAGATTGTTGAAACAGAAAATAAAAGCAAATAAACGGATAGCTAACAAAGACATAAGTTTTGCCACAAAAGCAGCTGCAATTAATATTTTAAAACGTTCTAACCAGTATTAGCGATCAAAAGTGAATTCTATCCTCAACTTTCAACAGTCAAACAGATTTTGATTTAACAAGAACAGAAGCAAACAAATGACAATACAAAGTTACTCCGTAGGAATAAAGTACATGGTGGCACAAAAAAAACCGGACTAGTCACATTTAGGTTTGCATTTAATATAGCCCGGTTTTTTGTGCCACCCTGTATATAAACAAATAGCAGTCATAACAACGCACAACAGCAACAATATGAGCCTGCACAGCCAAACTAGGTTAAGGTTACCATTCTTAGAATCACATTTCTCACAAATTGTCCCATTCTCATTTAGTACATAATCTGTCGCTTCAGACATAATATGACACAAAGATGAAGGCTGTAATGCTGGGAACAATGGATGAATACAAAATCAAGGGAAAACCAAACAAAGAACGGCGAATATAGTCTTAAAACAGTCTACTAGACATACAGCAGTAAACAAGGATGGTTAACAACATGCATCAAGCACTGAGCCCACAATTTATTATTGATGATATGATAATATGCACACAATAACCAACAACTATGTAAGAGAGAGGGAGACAGACAGACAGACAGACAGACAGACAGACAGACAGACACAGACAGACAGATATACAGACAGAGAACTTAATCACATTTAATAATAATGTCCAATCAGTTTAATGTAACACAGTTTATCACTCCCTTGAAATTGACACAAATCACGACTCATCATACAGTGGGTTACACTGTATGGTGGGGTTATTTGACGGTTGGGCCATCACATGACCAACATGTCAACAGCAAAAAATTGCAAGATTGCCGCTGTAGAATTTCTAATCCTCTAGACCGTATTACCCTTTCATATAACAGTGGCTCAATAACCATTGCACATCTCAAAGAGAACAATCGTTTGGATTCTAAATGCAGACATGACAGTGTGGTGACATCTACTTCAAAATTTGTCCGTTTTTTTGTAGACATAGACTCAGGAACAGATAGAAACAGAGCAGAGTGGAAAGACATGGTGTCGCTGACATAGCAAAACAGCAAAACATAAGCACACGAAGATGATTCTTAGTAGAAAACTTAAAGGCAAAAGTTGCAGCACACTTGACAGACAGAAG
This sequence comes from Metaphire vulgaris, assembly GCA_018105865.1. Taxonomy (NCBI): domain Eukaryota; kingdom Metazoa; phylum Annelida; class Clitellata; order Crassiclitellata; family Megascolecidae; genus Metaphire; species Metaphire vulgaris. The sequence continues at coordinate 2,767,450 of CM030871.1, read as the reverse complement.
GTGGAATAGGGGTCTGTATGAGTGACTGCGGCGTAGCGGCGAGAGGGGAGAAAGATATTGGTATATACTATATATACCCCCCCAAAATCAGTCTAACTTAAGTCTTTTCATGTTTTGTTAACATGCAGGACATTACATGTGTTTTGATTTTGGAATAGCAATGACCAGTCAAGATTTATACCTTGAGAAAGTAATCCCTTTACGACCCCTCGTGAAACTGCTTGGTGGCCCCTATGGGACCGTGAACCCCAGTTTGAGAACCACTGACCCAGTGGCACCCACAGAATTTTGTCCAGGGGAAGGGCAAGAAATAATGGCCACGGTTAGTATAGTTTTCAAGATATTCAGTTCCACAGTTCTTATAGATAACGTTAAGTTTCTCAATTTCACTTTGTTTATCAGTAGTGGTTTTAGTGTGAAAATATTGGCTAAAATCAAAATATAGTTAGTCACAGAAATTAAATTGCATTTTCCAGGGGGAGGAAAGTGCCCCCTCCTGCCTCAATGTGTGGGCGCCCATGCACTGACCTAAGCAAAACCACTGCAAACCATTTAATGCTAACAGAGTTGACCAAATGTTAATAATTTGGTACAATAAAACCTAAATTATTCTAGAAATAGCAAGCAATGCCCAACACATAAGAGTATTTATTCACAGAACTTAATCGAACTCTAAATGCACTAAGTGACCTGCCAGTGCACTAACTGACCTGCCAATGCACTAAGTGACCCACCAACAGTGGCGTAGCCAGGGAGGGTGGGGGGTTAAAAACCCCCTTGGCTGCCGAAAATTTTGTTTATGTGTTTCCATACATTCTTTATTTTCGGACGCGGTTATGTTTGGGGGTCAAAATCCCCTCTGGCTGGCTGCCGACCCAAAATTTCTAAGCATTATAGAATGTAAAGGTGTAAGGTGATGACCTTTTTTTGCTTGTCAGCATCTACAAAGGAAAAAATACAAGAAGGAAAGATGAGAATGATCTTTTTTTCTTGTCAAGATTTTTCGAAGTTGGTTACGAACAAAACCAAAACCCGCCCTTCCGGAAATCCTGGCTACGCCACTGCCCACCGATTAATTCACTAAGCGACCCACCAATTTCACAGCATGAAAGTATTTCTAAAGCGGCAGAAACCGACGATCAATCGAAGCAGCCTAATGAAGCCTATCCAAAATGAAGCAAAAATCAACATGCCGTCAGCAGACAAGCAAATGTTTTGGGTGATCACAAGTACCAAGAATTTAACAAAACAGTCCTATACCTCAAAAACAAATGTCTGAGAATCAAACAGCATTGAGTGCTTTCTAATGGAGTAAACTATCCAATCAATATCACAACCCACACAAACACTCTACAGCAGATCTTCGTTATAATGTACCTAGTGGGTCGGGGCAAAATTCAGTACGGTATCTCCAAGGTACCGGTACGTTATATCCAATACGGCAGCACAGCACACAGGACCTTACATTGCGGCACATTATAACCAAATACATGTTATAACCGAGTCCATTATAACAAAGTTCTACTGTGTGTCACGAAACAGGCATACATAGAGTTGTATATCAAATATTCTTAGATTACCATCTATTATCTTATTATCTATTATTATCCTATTATTATCTTAGGTATACAGTACTAAATCTGTGCAATTTCTGAGATGAAACCCTCACTTTTATACGCTAAGAAATCATCTAAACCAGATATAAACCATAAAAAGTGTACAAAATATTATCAGGGATACCAGACAAACTTTTAAAAAAACTAAATTCAACAGCCACTGAATTTTATCTAAAAAACAATCAGTGATAAAATTTCATCAGTGTGCAGTTTGGTGTGAAGGGATAATTCTTTAAATGTCAACAATACCAACATTAGGCTTTCATAAGCAAATTTTCACACTGATAAAAAAAAAGTTAAAGGAGAGACTAAAAAATGAAAGATATGAACACCTTAACACCTTGAGAATACCACAAGTTGAAATATTGTCTAGAAATGCAGTAGGAACATATTATAATTATTAAAGACGGTTCACACAGCTCACAACTATAACACACATGTGACCAATTTACAATAGAACCTTTACAATTTCTAATAACAATCGCATTTACAACGTATTTGTAAATACTTCGTGAAAAGAAATCAACTCAAATTCTATACACTTCAGTGTTCTTGCACTTTTCTTTCAAGACTAAATAAATGCAAAACTGCAAACGCACTCACTGGACAGAAAACAATGAAGCGAAATAAGAAAGCAGATTACCATAACAACAAAGTCCGAAGCACATACAGCGCGCTGCTTGAAATCAAGACTAAGTCGGCCGTCTTCTAAAAGACGGCACGAACCGTGGGGCATAAAAAGCGCATAAGTGACAGCGATGCCGGAAAGGGCGTGGCTATTTTCTTAAAACACAAAAAACCTCAGATAATCCACAAAATTCTCTCGTAAGCAAATTCTGCCGTAAACGTCTGACTGAAGTAAGCATGTGCGCGTGCGTCTGCGCGTGTGCGTATGACTAGAGTGACCAGTATAATAATATTTAGACTTGACAGTAGTAGTAGTAGTTCAGCTGGCCGCTTCCTCTTCGCCATAAAAGAAAAATCCGAACTGCTCGATGAGGAGCTGGAGCACCTCCTCGAGCGGTTTCGTCGTCAGAAACATCGTGTCCAGTGACGTGATCTCCGGCCGCATCAGCGTCGGCCACCAGCAGATCGCCAGATTCTTGGTGTCCATGGCATTTTCAGAAGAGTGCTTCGAAACCCTGATCGCGAAAAACAAAACACGGCAATCAATAAACCTCAGTATTACAATCACTCCTAGACCACATTTACGCAGTTTCAATGGTCCTACACCCCAGCTTCAATCAATGCTAAAACCATCATTCACCCTAACCCACCCTTCAAGTAGATAGGCTTGAAAGTCACCCACCCAACTTACTATCTGTAATTCCTAAAAAAATTCTCTAATACAAGACTTCACACATTTTGAAATTCATTTTCAAAAAAACTGAACATAAATACTCGCTAATACAACATATCCTGCATTCTGCTTTGATATGCATTGAAACCTCCACTCTACTCATCCGAAAATCAAGGTTTTTAAGTGACTATAGTTACCAGGCAACTAAAAATCGTGTAAGAAGATGCTTACCGATTGATATGAGTAACAATGAACTTCAGCACAGCAAAGCTGGCAGGCGGCAGTTTCTTTAGAACGCCTCGGATGGTGAGAAGCCTTAAGGTTCTATCGGGCAAGACTACAAGTAACAAAAACGCGACCAGGTTGGTTAATTTCATGTCTATATTCAGGGCCGCCGCAAGGGAGGGGGCAAATGCACAGGGGCCTGGTGGTGATGATGATGATGATGTACTAACAATAGCCTGAACCCTGAAAAAGACTGACAAGCAAAAAGGTCATCATTGTCGTCATGAGCACAGGGGCCCGGCGAATGTCAGGGGGCCCGGGCCGATCATGTATTAACATCCTAAACAACCTGAAACGCAAAAAAGGTCATCACCAATTTTTAACACTTGATGTCATCACCAATTTTTAACACTTTATGTCATCACCAATTTTTAACACTTGATGGGGTCCAAAAAGCAAAAAAACCCTTTGCACAGGGGTCTGCAATTTCTCTTGGCAGGCCTGTCTATATTGCTCAAGCAAACTAGTTTCACAAAAAAATGAAACGTGGTGACAATGTGATGAATACGTGCTATACAAAGATTACATTACATTACATGGTTCAAATATAATCTCTGGTATTACGATTGAGGTTCTTGCTATAAGTAGGTAATATTGAGTTGACCAAGTAATTTAATTAAGCATATCCCAAGTTCTTTCAATATTCTTCATCTGTTTTCATCCTTGTGATATTATGGAAATACCAAAGTAGGCATCTTACTTACTTAAAAAATGCCTTTTCTAATTCCAGTAGCACTTTGCATCACCTCCACTCTAATCATGTCCTTTCTGTTGAATCCATGTATTCTCCATAAACTGGGTATGACCATAAGCATCAGTGCATTTTAAACTACAGCATGCCATAAAGGTTTTCAGACTTATATAATAATCCTTATCTGCATCTTTCCACCACATTCTTAAAGCCTCTTTTCTCCATTGTTATAACACCGCTTTAATATAGCTGCTTAGAATTCTCCATCTTGCTTGGTATGCTATTCACTTGCTAGTGTGTTCAAATTGTGATGTTTGTTCAACAAGTATTGTCATGATTTTCAAATCCTAAAACATTCTCTCAATTCATCATACATATCCCTGTGCTTTTGAAAGAGACTTCTGAGAGGTACCGGGGAGACATACAAATGGGTAATCACTATTAAGACAAAAGAAACATATTTCAAATATGTTTGTATCAACAAGCAACAGCCTTTCATTCAAACATGCACCTAAAATGCATATATTCCAGTGGCTTTTCCTCTATAGCCAATTTTGCTGTACACCACTGTGCCTGATATCTGGAATTTGCCTGATTTCTTAAAAAGATGGATTAAGACATAGGACAACCATTGGTTGATACCTTCAAGTAGTAGTAGTAGTAGTAGTAGTAGTAGTAACCATTGGTTGATACCTTCAAGTATTAAAACTGGTTCTATACAAGTGTACAACAACTACTACTGCTACTGCTGCTGCTGCTGCTGCTACTACTACTACTACTACTACTACTACTACTACTACTACTACTACTACTACTACTACTACTACTACTACTACTACTACTACTACTACTACTACTACTACTACTACTACTACTACTACTACTACTACTACTGCTACCACCACCACCACTCAGCATGACATTATCACTACCAGTACCACCATTTCTACCAGCATTACTGCTACCATTACTCAGTATAACATTGGGTTATCCGTTATTTGAACTGTTCAGTAATTAAGAAATGAAATTGGTGAAGCACAAAACATACTGAGCGCGTCCTTCAGTTCGTCGTAGAGGTGCAGAGGAACAACTGGATTCGAGAGGTCGCTGAAGAACGATTTCAGCGCTGTAGCCACAACACTGACTGGGGTATCCATTGCACCAATGTCCATCTGGGGATCTAAATGAACACGGTAGCATCGAGACGATACAGTCGAAAGCAAGGTAGCAACTGAATTACCTTCACATGCAAGGGACAGTTCCAGGTTGATTTACAGTGTAGGTGTCTCAGATTCAGATGAAAGTCTAACCCCTTAACTGGGAAACTATTTGTAACTCAATGTAAAATGGACAAGGGTTACTCGGGGCACCCAGTTAAGGGGCTAATAAGAAAATGTCACAGCATGATGGCTATTCAGACATTACATGCAAGCTGACACACACACACACCCCCGGGGGAATCCCCTCCTCTGCCCGATGCGACTAATCTTGAAATGTTCACTACGAGACTAAAGACGCACTTGTTTAGCATCTCATTTAGGTGCAATGTGTAAAGCGCTCTTGATCTTGGCCTGCTATGACTATAGCACTATATAAATTGTCTTAATAACTAACTAACTAACTAACATGCACACACACTTCAACTGACCTCAAGAAACCAGTTGAGAGTCGACAACCATAAATTTTTGTCTTTGTCTCCTGACACTTTTTTATTCATAAGACCATCGGGAATTAAGTACCAAAGGCTTAATACATATATATATATATATATATATATATATACATATACACACATAAACACACACACACACACACACACATATGTATATATATATATATATATATATATGTATATACACACATACACACACACATACACAGTTGTACACACACAAATACACACACACACATATATAGAAAAAAATACATAAAACTTATTGTGGCTTCTCTCTTAGTTACCTTCTCGAAACTTTTCTAGAAAGACGTCGACATGTGCTCTGTTTCCCGGCACCCTGTAGAGTCCTTCCACAGCGATGCCCTCCGTCTCGATGTAATTAATGCACCTCTGAACAAACAATGGAACAAGGCTGTCCTCAGACTTTGCCAACTCCTCCAGTGTCATGCTGCTCGTACTGCCAGGCGGCTTGCTCTTCGACTTTCTCTGCGACTTCTCCTTATTCTTCTGCTTATCGGCTTTCGATATCCTCCGCTGCTCTTCTTTCAGTTTCTTCTCCTCCCTCCTCTGTTTTATAGATTCGGCATCTTTTTCCGACCGTAAACGCAACTTGCGTCTCCAGTTTATGCCATCGCCGAGATCTTCGCCTCCGAAGTTGATCACCTAAATCAAGTCGATTGTTGTATAGTAAAACCCAATTTTTTTTGAAAGTTGAAAGTTTAGCTAATAAGAATAATACATATAATGGAAACAAGGATGCCAAAAGCTGTTATCTTCTATATAATTTCATGTTCGTTATGAAATGTAATGCATGGCTATTGGAAATAAACTTTCAACTTTCAACTATTTCAGAATTTTCATGAAAAATTATCAGTCTAACACACACACCCAATTTTCACACTCACACATTTCTCTCACATCGACTTTTTCTTACTTATTCACACACAAGCGCGCGCACGTACACAAACACCTCTAAGCCATCCGCTACTGTCAAACTCCAACTCCAACCGACCTTTCCAAAGCCAGAGAGGTCCCTGCCGACTGCCTCTTCATCGAGAGAGACCTTGCGCTGCTGAGCGGTGACGTCAGAATCTGTCCACGGCAGCTGTACGTCGTGTTCCAACGTGGCCGACTTCTTCTTACTTCTTAGCGACCGTTTCTTCTTCTGCTTTTGAACTGCCACTGGTTCTTCATTCGTTCCGTCGCTTCCTTCCGACGGAGAATAGTCTCGCACTGCAAAGAAAATCAAATCCTTGCAGCTCAGAGGTATTTTTACACACCCCTAACACCGCCCCCAATTTGATGTCGACACCCCCAAAATTTGGAAATGTGACAATGGTATGTATAAAAAATGCATACTAATTAGCTTCGGACACCCCCGCCAATTTGAGGTCGACACCCCCCAAATTCACAATCCTAGAAATATCCCTGTTGCAGTTCGACGCTGTTTAACCCTTTTCCCATTTGCCGCGAGAAAACTCGTTCATTTTACGCTATGTTACAAATAAACGAACGGGCAAAGGGTTAAACTCACAGACACAGACAAATGCAAGAATGTACCGGTATACAGTAGAACTGCGTTATAACGTACTTAGCCGATCTGTAACAAGTAGTACGCTATACCCAATGTACATTATGACCAATATCATAGCGAATCACATGGACCATACATTGCGGTACGATATAACTAGGTGTACGCTATAACCGAGTGCGATGTAACAAAGTTTTACAGTATATCGCAAGTAATAAACCCTTGTCTGGATACTGTGACATCGCTTGAGTATTATGGAAAACGGATGCAACGTTCTATGTGATTTAGAATGTGTCATAAAAAACTAGTTTTTGTGCTTGCAAACTGTGATGACCAACCTTCAATAGAGATAATAATTGGGATGAACAACCAGCCTAAGGTTGCTAAGTAGTGCATGGCTAGGGTCAGATTCGAACCCACAACCCACAGAATACAAAAGCAGGAACCCAACCACTACTCCACATTGCCTTCCATTGTACACTGTATCAAATCAACTGAGACACTCCCTGATCGGTTCTGGAAACAGTTGAAGACGCATTTGTTTAACAGCCCGTGTTTGTAAAGCACTCTTGACTTCGCTTGATAGCCATTTTTACTGCATTTAAGAAATTGTCTTGAAATAATAATAATAATAATAATAATAATAATAATAATAATAATAACAATAATAATAATAAAATCATTTTTCATTATCAATATCATTTATTAATAGCATTATCATTTTATACCAATATGCAACTACTGCTGCTGCTGCTGCTGCTGCTACTACTACTACTACTACTACTACTACTATGCAATAATCATCACAGGCACAGCGCGAGTGCTTCTGAGTAATTCTTCCAAGGAGGCGCTAAACAAATATCCTGTTATGCTGCATTACAGTAAAAATCACACTGTTGTGCTTTCATGGAAGCATACTCATTCGGTTGTTACCTTTGTCAAGTTGGTCGGAGCGTAGCAAAGACTGGTGGTCATCTCCGGGCGAGATGGAAATCCCAAACGCGTCGGTACGACGAGGTTTGTGCTGTTTTTTCTTGTAGGAGGCCAGCTTCCGATTGACCCAAGGATCCTTTGAGCCTTCCCATTCGGCAGAACTGGACTCAGAGTCAGACTCAGAACCTAATGCAGAAGGTCATTCTGGCTGAGTATTATTATTACTATTATTATTATTATTATTATTATTATTATTACATGGTTGTTAACACAGTCATTCATAAAGTGAAGAATTTTAAGTGCAGAGCAATTAGGGGTGAACAACTTCCACAAGGTCACTACGCATTGACTAGGGTTAGATTCGAACCTGCTACCCTCCGGTTGCGCGGCAAGAATTCTACCGATACTCCACTGCACCCCGATCAAAATAAAGATCGAGATAAAAATTGTGTCAATTTTAAAAGGATAACCAAGAAAAGAGAAATCACGAACGCTGTACCTCTGAGGTCCTGTTTAACCCGGCTACTTGCGGAACGAATTCGATGCATCTGCCCGACTGGAAGCGCGTCGGCAACAGAAGCGTAGTTATTTTCCAGCTGTGGCGCATTCTCACATGGAAACACCGCATCCTACAAAGAAAGACACGATTAAACATAGAACACATTCGGGAAAAAACACAAAACAAAGCAGACTAGACGATAAAATTCTCTAGCAGAGCAAAAAAACCCAACATTTCACCAGCAAAAAAAACAGCGAAAAAACTCTGCATTTTACAAAACAGCCCCCAAAGTCAATGTTCAAATTCAATGTTCAAATTCAAATGCATTGTCACAAAATTCAACCAATTTTATTTCATTTCAATGACAAATTAAGGATGGCTTTCAAAAACAATATTTCTTTAGTCCCTTTACCGGGAACCCCGGATATATCCGTCCATTTTACATTGAGTTACAGTTAAATACACAGTTAAGGGGTTAATTAATAGTGTTTGCTTCATCAGCATCTCAGAAAATAGTCTAAAAGAGGCAATATTGCCAAAGAATGCACCTCAACATATCTGGCCATAGCTGTAAAATGAATAGCAGGCCTTTATTACAGCACTGGTGATTGGCACAATTTATAAAACAAAACAATAAATGTGTGGATGACAGTGGCGTCAGTCTGTAGTAAAAGTTGTGAGGGTCCATTCGTTGTTGTGCCAGCTTGTGCTAAGATAAAGAAGTGCACCATGCATTCTTTTAGCATAATTCTTATTACTTATTATTAATGTTCCAAAATACCATTTTCTGATAATATATCTATTATCTACCCAACACGACAATTTATTAAATATTCGTACAACGGTACAATATTGATTTATTCAGATTTTTGTGAGGGTCCAATGCCTCATGGACTCTCACAGCCACATTTTTGTGAGGGTCCGGACCGAAGGACCCTCACGGGATTGACGCCACTGGTGGATGATGCTGTACTGTGATCCCAGTGACAGTTTCAAAATATCAAGTCCTCTTGTCTTGACAAGTGGATAAATAAAAAAAAACAGAAACAAACTAACAGTAGCTGGACCATCGTAGACAATGCAATTAATGAGGTTGCTGATGATGATTACGATGTTAATAACAGTGCAAGAAGATTTTAAATTCAAAATCATGCCACAATATATGTATGTATGTATGTATGTATGTATGTATGTATACTGGCTAATTTATATTGCACCATAAGCATAGCAAAGACAAGGGAACTTAACAGTGTGATAGCATTGCCAACAAAACTGGTACAAAAATTTCTCAATGAAAGTGAGTGTGCTGCACAATTTTAACCGTCTATTGCAGAAAATTCACGAACATAACTGTATAATAAGCGTCACAGAAAGAAGAAATAGTTTACGAGACGTCAACAACAATGAAATTTTCACCACAACAACCGACAATTTCCAAAATGTGACAAATCAGAAGAACAGAATATAACTTAGTGCAAGCAAAATAATTATGTCAACATGATAAAACTCAAGATAAGATCAATGACCTTACCCACTAATGAGGTTTAGAGAAAGTAAACAGCAACTAATAAAGAGACTAAGCAAAAGTTCATCAGGAGCACTTCAAACACTAAAAGAACTTTTAAATACAAAGTAGAAGACTTCCTGAGTTCATTTAAAATGCACATAAAAAGTTAACTAACTAAATTATAATTAAATAAAAAATCAAGACTTAAGAGTCCTAGTAAACAAACCAAACCAAAAATATAGTAAAATGAAAGCCTAGTACCACACATTTATTCTGCATAAAACAAGAAAAAAAATGCTTGCATAAAGGTCACATACCACAGGAGAGTCCTGCAAAACAGGAAGATTATGCTATAAGATGAGTAACATTCATTCAATCTTCTTTCTAATTAAAAAATACAGTAGAATTTCATTATAACTTACTTAGTGGTTTTATAAAATTTAGTATGTTATATTCAAGGTACGTCATATACAATACCATACCATCCAAAATGGTATTGAGTTTCACGCTTCACATGAGACCATACATTGTGGAACGTTATAAACGAGTAATTTGTAACAAAGTTCTACTGTAAATTGAGCAAAATAACCAAGAAAACACTCGCTTAATTGTATTTTATTTGCTCCATCTGACCGCTTTGGCATTGACATCCATACTGTGTATCATTTTTCACACACATTATTTCAATTAGCAGCTAAGATCCTTTCCAAACAGTTGTCTTAATATACAGGGTGGTGCAAAAAATCCTGACTAGTCACACTTAGGTTTGCATTTAATATAGTCCGCTTTTTTGCGCCACCCTGTACATACAACAGGTGGCAATTGAAACCACTTTTCCAGACGTGCTGCTCTTACTTTAACCTGAGCGTAATCTCCAAACTCGATTGGCTCTGGAGTAGCGAGTGGTGCCTTGACTATTGAAACAGCAGGCAGTGTAGGCTGACAGTTGTAGGCCATGTTGTGACGAATGATCTGCCGGACAGGACCGAACTTTTTTGCGTCCAAAGGCTTCAATAAATTACAAAACAGGTCAGCAATTTGCCTGCATTATTTTTTATTTTGAGACAACTTCTATAGCGCCGTGCACTAGGGTAAGGCCTACGACAAGGGCGATGCACACAGAGTCAACCATATCCTAAACTTTAAAAAATGCATCTTTATTTTTGTTATTACTACTGTCATCATCATCATCATCATCATCATCATCATCATCATCATCATCATCATCATCATCATCATCATCATCATCATCATCATCATCATCATCATCATCATCATCATCATTCTTCAGACAATTTCTAGTGCACCATATAACCGAATGGCAAAAACAAGGGCATATTACTGAGTCCAGTTATGCAAAATAACAATAAATCATGTACAAATAAAAATGGAAAACAATTTGAATGCCATATGTACAGCCATGAGAAGCTGCTATACACTTATACCAACACCACTTATTGTTCCCATTATTTGCACTTCAATAGGGTCAGTGATTGAAATAAGTATTTTAAATGCAGCACATGACTACAGTTGAAAACTCTTGTCAATTGTTTTGCCTCATTTAAAAACCCAAGTAAATTCTGATGAATGTATTAACGTATGTATTAATGTATTATTTAGGTAAAACAGATACAACTGAATTTCATGGATCACCAGCAGAAAAGATGAAAGAGAAACAAGACAATAGAGCCCCAGACAATGCATCCATGATGGAGTCATGTGCATGAATACACAGTTTCAAATGTTAACAATTGAGTCACTGCACACATTGCAAATCTGTGTAATGTAATGTAGTATTTCTGAGACATATTTGTTTAACGTTTCATTCCCAGTACAGCACCTTTGACCTTAGCCACCTAGCTATGTTACTGCGCTTAAGAAATTGTCAATGTCTTGATGATGATTATTATTATTAATAAACTTGACAATTTCTTAAGCGCAGTAACATAGCTAGGTGGCTAAGGTCAAAGGCGCTGTACAGGGAATGAAACGTTAAATAATAATAATAATAATAATAATAATAATAATAATAGCATTTGCATAGTGCCTCCTATATTATATATTTGTATTATATATTTGTATAGCGCCTCTTTAATACTCTTATATTTCTACTCAGAGGCGCTCCTGGCATTGGAGATGCATGATAAAATAGTGTGACTTTAGCTTTCGCATTGAGCAGAGTGAGAGAGCAAGAAGTGATGCCCGAACGGATGGGTTCAAGGCACCTCAGAGGGAGGGCCCAGTCACTGTGAACGCTTGACGTTGAGTAAGAGCAGAGCAAGAATAATTACTAGATAAAATTAATAATTATTTATAATGTCACTGATACGAGATTCAGAAGAAATGGGTCTTAAATCACAACAGAATTGGCAAGACTTGAGGAACGTGAATACCTGGTTCATTTTAATTCGATATTAGAAAACTGCTCAACCCAGTGCACTGCAGCAAACAGATTGCAGTACAACCAGGGCTGGAAAACAGATCCTTTTAAAAACAAAATGTAAGTTTTTAGGTTTTTTTTAGATTTCAATATTTGGAAAGGCAACACCCATAAGCCCTTCTCTATAGGCTATTATTACCACATCAATTTAATGGTTGGGTGGGAAAAGGAGGTAAATGTAGCTACCCCCTTATTGTTATTGAAAATTTAACCATTGGGGGGTTGGTAGAAGTTACCCCCTTATTCCACCAGTGACCTCTCGAACCCAGCTGTGCTTCTGCAGAGAGTAAAGAAATGTTCAAAAATTAAAATTTAGTTTCTTCATTTTTACTTAACCCCTTAACTGGAGATCCCGAATATATCCGTCCATTTTACATTGAGTTACAGTTAAATACACGGTTAAGGAGTTAAAAAACAAAAACTCAAAAACAACTAGATTTTTCTCCTCAAAAACCCCACATTCCCCAGCCAAGAGTACAACACGTCCACTGTCCACTTACTTTAGGCCTCTGCGGCTGAAGAGACTTTGGGGCAAACATAGACCCAGGTTTTTTATTGCCAATAGCGGACTCATCGCTGAGCACTTCAGCTGCCGAAAACTCTGCAATAAAACATTGATTTGTTTATAGAAATCAACAAGTAGCATCGATAACTAGTGAGTCAATAGACTCACTAGTAAGTACATGCATAGAAGAAACTATACAAAACACACGCTTTTTCATTAAGACACTTATGTTGGCATAGTCATGGGGGATGGGGTAACCCCCTATTCGGATCGGTCGCAAGATTTACACAAAACTGGTGAGTGGTTGGGGTGGGGGTAGAGGTAACATGAGATCACGGCTCTAAGACTTTTGGCCCAGAAATGTTGATGTGACCCCTATTTTGAAATCCGGGCAACACCACTGCTTATGGCCAAGGCTTTCCTATTTAACATATGCGGAAATTTTGTACAGTTTGAAAGAGAACACATATGTTTGTAAATAGTGTAAAATTCTTTGACCGATTGTCCTGAATTCTCACTGAATTACTCAGCTTCATTGGCTAATGTTACTTTAACATGATCTCAAATACAGTGAAACCCGCTTAATTGCATAGGTGCCGTGCAAGCCTTGCTTATGCGATTAACTGGGCTATGCGAATAGCCGGGACGGGACGTCTGATAATTAATTGTACGCACAAAACACTGGTTCGGGTTTTATGTTGTTATGCGATTATGCGGGTTATGCAATTAAGCGGTATGCGATTAAGTGGGATCCACAATAGTTGCACATCAGACCAGACACAGGAAAAAGTTACAAGCATATTTCTTAGGAGTGAAATATACACAATACATCACAAAACGTGCATCTAAATTGAAACTGAAAAGAACTCAAAATAAGTCAAACAAGAAGTAAAATTTAAAACCACAAGTAAAACTAAATGCCATATTCAAATTTCCCAAAACAATAAAAGACTTACAATTTCACATTACGTTAACCCTGGTCCCTTAAACCACCAGATACCTTGAAACTATATGCAATGTAAGTGAGCATACTTGGTTCCGGTGGTTTAAGGGTTAACTTTCAGAATCATCCAAATCTAACGTACAAGATGCCAAATCAACAGGGAAAAAATCCACATTCAAAAGATTCAAATTATGAAATCACATTCAATTCAGAACAACTCATTCAAACAAAACACACTGATCAACCAAGCGCGAAAACAAGGCAAGCCGAAAAAGAAAAACAATAACTGGTTAAAACACACTTCAACAAAAGGGTCTTTCCTATTAAAGTCAACCGAAACCAGCCAGCACGACCACCAAAGCCTTCATGCAAAATTCCGATGTTTCTATGTCACCTTCTTCGTCCTCCTTCAACGCTAGCTTCATGCTATTCGATTTCCGGAACTGGTAATGGGGTTCGCGGAGGTCAATGGGGAGCGATGGGCAGGCAGCAGCAGAGACGGGCTGCTGCAGGTGAAGCTTGGGGAGTGTGCGCTGCCATCTGTGTCTGTCGACACGTCGCAGAAGTAGCCCGATGTGACGGAGCTCGATGCACCGGGAACGATTTTCTATAGTGGTCTGTAAATGGTACCACACCTTAGCACATGATTTAAGTCATGAAAAAGGCATCGATATTGTGGATTGACGACTTCAGAAAGTACAAGAGAGAGAGAGAGAGAGAGAGAGAGAGAGAGAGAGAGAGAGAGAGAGAGAGAGAGAGAGAGAGAATGGATCTGACAGAAACATGCAAAATAACGACTGGGAAAGCAGATGTGCCATACGATCGATTGTTTACACTACCACACTATAGTAGCATAAGAGGCCACAAGTGCAAATTGTTCAATCAAAGGATGGAATCAAGAAAGAAAAAAAGAAAATTGTTTAGTGTTTGCAACAGTTTCGGAAAAATGGAACCATTTGGACAAAAAGACTCTAACAGTTGAAACAATAACTGGATTCAAAAGTTATCTGGGAAAACTAGGTCATTAAATGTAGAAAATGGTATTCACAAACACAAACTTAGTCTCCTAAACCATTACACATCACATTATTATCATGATTGTCATGATTGTCATGATTGTCATGATTGTCATGATTGTCATGATTGTCATGATTGTCATGATTGTCATCATCATCATCATCATCATCATCATCATCATCATCATCATCATCTCAGAGACAAAAAGAGCCGTTAGAGCCAGCTGCACACAAACACACGGCAAAAGAATTTTCATTCGACAAACTGATGACACCCGAGAAGAAGCAAAACCTGGCGACATTCTTACAGCAAACAATCCAAACCATTCAACTCAAATTTTCAACGAATTTAGTGAAACTTCCACACTGTCAAACTTCAACAAAGATTAAAAAAGCGAAGGCAAGACAGCAGCATACAAACGGCAAATCCATTGCGCCTGGCTTTAGCAAGGCTTGGCTTTATGAGCCGCTCGGTGTCGTGGCTGCGATTTCGCTGTACACTTCCTCGTAAGTGCTTCCGTTGTCGTGAACCTGCAACGACGCCGAGCTATCAGAGGGTTATGATCACTGTCAGGCGCAAGATGATTCATGGAAGGTTCCAGAACGGCAGGATCTGATTCATCAGCACTGAAAGTCACAACACAAAGCAGAGCTATATCAATCAATCAATCAACTTCTATAGTGCCACTATCATAATGCCCAGGGCATCAGCCGATGGCGCACCAAGTCCAAATAGCATTAGAGCCACGTCAAGCCATAAGATCAGTCCGAAACAGTGAGAGAGAGAGAGAGAGCAATCTAAGGGGGATAAGCCAAGTCAAACATATGTGTTTTAAGCAGATATGTAGTACTTGGTACTTGCACTCGAGTTGTACTCGAGTACAAATTTTTAGTACTTGTACTTGTACTTGGAGGCCAGGTACTTGTACTTGGAGTTTTTGGAATGCATGTACTTGTACTTGGAGACCAGATACTTGTACTTGAAGCATTGTGTACTTGCTACATCTCTGCAGATGACTGAAAGATCTGAAAGATGATAAATTGTTAGTTATACGCAGTGATGTTGGTAGTGAATTCCAGAGCTTAGGGCCGCACACTGAGGAACAACTAGTGCCAATGACTGTGCAAGAATAAGGAACAACAAAAATTGAACAAATGAAGGTCCTGCCACCCAAATACCTAGTGGAATGATTAGTATGTCGATGTGGGTATATGTAATGTGTGTAACTGTGTATACTGTATATTATATAAATATATATATATATGTATATGTATATATATACATGTATATATACATATATACATATACAATTATACACATATATGTGTGTGTGCATATATATAAAATAGGTGTATATGTGCAAGTGTGTGCAATTTCTCTGTCTTTAGACAATTTTTTCATAAGTCCCTCTGGCATAAAAAAGTGCACACACACACACACACACACACACACGAATAACCAATAAGACTTGAAGGCAAACTATTGACCCAATGGATTGAAAGAGTCAAAAGACCAACAAACAACATAGGGGCATCAGCAATCTCCATAATGTCAAAATTTCCCCAGTGGTAAAACCAAACGTAACACCTGTATTTTACCAGCAAATTACACAGTCTTGTTATTTACCAGTAAAATAGTAACAGGCACCAAAACACTCAACATACATATGTCTTCAATTGAGAACATCAAAATAGAGAAGCCAAAGTAATGCAAGATGAACCATAACAAGTCAAAAATGCTGACTCATTTGAAATGACATTATACAAAGTCTTTCAGAAATCTGTTCTCTGTCAAATGTCTACAAAGTCGATCGAGAGATAAGAAGGGTCCTAAGTTACCAGGTTTCTAGTACCACAGGGATAATAGGCCACAAAAATTATCAAATTGATATCCAGTTTGACATTGGCCAATGCAAGGACTTAAGATAGCTGGTTTCTTGTACCACAGGTATTATAGACCACAAAAGTATTATAAAAATGATACCCTGTTTGACAATGGCCAATGCAAGGACTACTGCAATAGTAGGCCATAGATATGAAAAATAGAAGAGCGAAGAAACGAATTAAAACCACATTTTCTTGTGTGCCCATCTTCAATACTAAAACCGTACTAGAACTGTCAATATATTCTGTCTCAATTTTATTCTACAGTGTAGAATGTTCGAAATCCCACGAAAAATGTGGAGCCATTTGAAACTACATTGTACAAAGTCTTACAGAAATCTGTTCTCTGTCAAATGACCACAAAGTCGATTGAGAGACAGGAGGGGTCCTAAGATAGCTGGTTTCTTGTACCAAAGGTATTATAGACCACAAAAGTATCATAAAAATGAGACCCTGTTTGACAATGGCCAATGCAAGGACTACTGCAATAGTAGGCCATAGATATGAAAAATAGAAGAGTGAAGAAACGAATTAAAACCACATTTTCTTGTGTGCCCATCTTCAATACTAAAACCGTACTAGAACTGTCAATATATTCTGTCTCAATTTTATTCTACAGTGTAGAATGTTCGAAATCCCACGAAAAATGTGGAGCCATTTGAAACTACATTGTACAAAGTCTTACAGAAATCTGTTCTCTGTCAAATGACCACAAAGTCGATTGAGAGACAGGAGGGTCCTAAGATAGCTGGTTTCTTGTACCAAAGGTATTATAGACCACAAAAGTATCATAAAAATGAGACCCTGTTTGACAATGGCCAATGCAAGGACTACTGCAATAGTAGGCCATAGATATGAAAAATAGAAGAGTGAAGAAACGAATTAAAACCACATTTTCTTGTGTGCCCATCTTCAATACTAAAACCGTACTAGAACTGTCAATATATTCTGTCTCAATTTTATTCTACAGTGTAGAATGTTCGAAATCCCACGAAAAATGTGGAGCCATTTGAAACTACATTGTACAAAGTCTTACAGAAATCTGTTCTCTGTCAAATGACCACAAAGTCGATTGAGAGACAGGAGGGGTCCTAAGATAGCTGGTTTCTTGTACCAAAGGTATTATAGACCACAAAAGTATCATAAAAATGAGACCCTGTTTGACAATGGCCAATGCAAGGACTACTGCAATAGTAGGCCATGGATATGAAAAATAGAACAGTGAAGAAACGAATTAAAACCACATTTTCTTGTGTCCCCATCTTCATTACGTCAAATCATACTAGAATTGTTAATATGTTCTGCCTCAATTTTATTCTAGAGCGTTCGAAATCCCACGAAAAATGTGGAGCCATTTGAAAAAATACAGCATTGGTGTTCTTTGTTGTGATTGCAATGTTTTAACAAGCCATAAACTTCGTTTTGCTTCGAAATCCACGTGTTCACAATTTTTTTAGCAGTACTGTATTTATTTACTTGTTTTGTGCATGTTCTCATGTGTTTGAAGCTAAGCATTTCGATTTCAATGCAAGATAATGCAATGTAATGCAACAAGGCACTTATATAGCACCTCTTTTCATAGGCAAAAACTCAAAACTGCTCTCAGTACTATTACTATGAATGGGATATAAATGGGTTTCAGGTCATTGCAAAATATTGGCATGTAGATTTTGGTTTCAAGCCTGTTTATCTCTAATTCATCTAAAGTAGTCATCAACTTCTATAGCACCACAGCACCACTTCATTATGCATAGAAGCATCAGTCGATGGCACATCAAAGCCTAACTGCATAAGATCCAAGTCAAATCCAGAATATCAGGCAGGACAACTTATGCTAACATCAAGCACATTCCATAGGTTGAGACCAACTGACATCAAAAGCCTCAATGCTGAAATATTAAAGTGCATGCCAAGATAATAATAATAAAAATAATAAAAATAAAAATAATAATAATAATAATAACAACAACAAAAACAACAGGAGTTTAAGTGTATGAGTAGGATCACTCCTATGTAAGAAGTTTCACAATTAAATAATAATAATAATAATAATAATAATAATAATAATAATAATAATAATAATAATAATAATAATAATAATAATAATAATTTGGAGATGAAAGAGAGACATCCTTTCTCCTACAATGAATATCCGTGACAATCCAGAGATTTAACATTCACCTTCCATGGAACTTTCACATAATAATAATAATAATAATAATAATAATAATAATAATAATAATCATAATAATCATAATAATAATAATAATTATATATTAATAATAATAAATAAGAATAATTAATATAAACAAATCAACTGGAAACAGATATAAGAAAAATTCCTGCCTACCTGTTGCTAGTGCTACTCTTGGCCAGTGTGTAGGAGGAGCCAGGGACTTGGGAGCATGGCAGGAGGACGAGTCCTCATTCGTTCATGTAGGGTTCTGTTTGGGACTTTAAGAAGACCGGTGGCGCTGATGTCTTTCGCGAGCGTGAAAGCGATCTCCGTTCTGTCTTTCTGTCCCAGCATTTCTTGAAGAACGGAGTATACGATGCAACTGTCGACACGGGCAGAAAGCAGAGCGAACGCAAAACTTAACCCCTTAAATCGACACATATGCTGAACCTATATGCAATTTGAAACTGAGTATACTCGATTCTGGTGGATTAAGGGTTAAGGACAAATGTTCATGGTTAACATGTTCGGTGCTGAAGATACACACACATGAACATCAACACATGGTGGAGAAGTGGTAGGATTCTTGCCATGCAACCGGAGGGTAGCGGGTTGAAATCTGACCTAGACACTGCGTAGCGACCTTGGATAAGTTTTTCACCCCCAACTTGATCTGCACTTACAATTCTTTACTTAGTGAATGACTTAATGTGTGTTAATAATAATAATAATAATAATAATAATAATAATAATAATAATAATAATAATAATAATAATATTAATGTTAACAATAATAATAATAATACTAAAATTGCTAAAGTGTCGGTGACACATTAAGGTATTTCATTCATTGCAGCTATTTTACAAGCAATTTATTATTTACAAATTTATAAAGTTTGGCAGAATTAATGATAATATTTGAAACTTCCACTTAAAATATAAGTAAAAAACAGTTATATTTTAAAATTTTTCGGTGGTTCAGAATTCTGGTAGACATTACTAAGAATAGGAAGATGGTCTAGAAAAGAAATAGTTCCTCATCAAGAAAGGACCTCATTCCATCAGATCAGCTATTTATCAATTGAATGGTTGGGTGGAATAAGGAGTTAAGTGCAGTTACCACCTTAATGGTGAGGTTGTCAATTGAAGGGCCCAGAGGAATAAGGAAGTAAATACAGTTACCCCGTTAGTGGTGAAAATATCAGTTGAAGGGTCCGGTGAAATAAGGAAGTAAATCCAGTTACCCCTCTTATTGTTATTGATGCTCAAACCATTGAGGGGGCTCGGATACGGTTACCTCCTTATTCCACCCAGCCATTCAATTTTTGTTTCTACATCTATCGATTTTAAAAATCACAAATATCAAGAACACTAATCGTTCAGCAATGTCAGATATAGTGTTGACAACCTTGTCTGCAACAGCAAACTGGTTGCTAAAGAACTGGCCTAATATTCCTGCTTGCAAGAGTCAAAAACCTATAAGGATTAACCCTTTGAACATGGCGATCTGCAAAACCAATAGGTTCATCATCATCATCATCATCATCATCATCATCATCATCATCTTCTTCATCATCATCATCATGGATTAAAGAGGGGGGAATCATCTTATGTATGTATGTAGTAGTAAAAACTGCCTGAAAACTGCCTGAATTTGAGAGGAAGCAAAAGGATATGGAAGAGGAAAAGAGAAGAGCAGAAACATCATCATCATCATCATCATCATCATCATCATCATCATCATCATCATCATCATCATCATCATCATCATCTAGGTTCATCATCATCATCATCATCAACATCATCATCATCATCATCATTGTCGTCGTCATAGTTGCTTCTGTCAGTTCACTAGCGGCAATAGCTAGACACAAAACTTCTTCATTTATCTTTTCCCTCTGTTAATCTCTTTCCATAGATTACTGATATCTGGGTCTTGCAAAGTCTTCTTTGATGTTATCCATCCACTTTTTCCCGGGCCTTCCTCTTCCTCTCTTGCCTTCTTTATGCAGGGTGGCACAAAAAAACCAGACAAGTCACATTTAGGTTTGCATGTAATATAGTCCATTTTTTGTGCCACCCTGTATGTGTAGAGTGCCTTATATGGGAGTCATTCTATTTACATGTCTGTACCATCTAAGTCTTACTCTGATTTTATCTATTATTGTCTCAGTAGGTTAAGAAGCCGAAATATCCGCCTAATGGGGAAAAAGTGCTTAAAGTGCAGCCGAAATAAATACAATCGCACATACTCTGCTGCTGAAAGTTTGCGCAAGTCGTCATGAAACTGGCCTTGATGGAGTCTGCGAAGGCATTGCCCTCCATGAGAAGGCTCTGCATTCGTTCGTTCGCAAAGAAAGCGGTCGCTCCGGACTCTGCCACGGCCAGGATCTTGACCGGAACCGATGATATCTTTGATGCAAAGGCCCTGTTAATTAACAAAGCATAAGCGCTTTAAGACGAGAACCATTCGCTGTATAAAACCTTGAAATAAATGTAAAAATATGAGGCACAAGAAATCCAGTGAATACCCAAACTCATCATTCATTTATTCCTTCATTCCTTCATTCTTCTCCATTGGTGCGATACCTATTGGTGTCTATTGCAATTTAAGTTCACCTCCTCCATTCGTCTCTTTCTTGTGCGGCTTTGCAAGCTTCATATATGTCCATATATCTGAACTGACTGACAGATTTATCAGATAACTTATCATAGCAAATGCCACCAGCTACAAACAGTGCATTAAGGACTCATTCATGCAGTACGTATGCAAAAAGGGCATATTTTCAATCCCTCCGCTGCACACACCGTACATATGCAAAATCTCAAAAATCCCCTCCCTTCAGTGCGTACCTACTAAATGGATGGACCCTAACCCTTTCGAACAGTAAGACCGATATTTCCCTTCATAACATATTGGTTATGCGGATCGACGGCGTGAAAGGGTTAAGGTGTCTGCAAACCCGCACAGACTCACTTAAGGTTTGAAAGCGACGCCCGTCGCCTGACGCTGTAGACCGCTACGTATCCATGGTAGAGATACTGGCGCATCTGAGAGGCACCGTGGTAAGAGGTCAGCGTCACTTCCACCTTCCGTTTCGCCTCGTCCAGAAACGTCTCCAGCGTTATCGACATGTACTCCTCGGAAGCAACGTAGCAGAACTGGTGATTTAGAAGCGGAGCCAGAGGAATATCGATGTTAAACGAGTCGCCGCACATGAGACATATCAATATCCTTCATGACAAACAAAACACAAAATCTCTCAATAACAAATAGCATCATAGCCGGAAAGTTAGCAGAGTGGTAACAATGTTGGACGATGGAGCAGAAGGTCGCGGGTTCGAGACCCGCAGGAGCCCTAAGGTCGACTTGGCCTTCTTACGCCAGAGGGCGGTGGCAACTAAGTAGCGTATTAATCTGCAGAGTAAACAGGCGCATTGCATGAGAACACTGGCCCGTATCAAGTAACTTGCTGGGTTGAGCCCCATCCAAATTTTTTAGATAATACCATAGAGAAGGAATACAGGTTGGGCTCCCCCACTTTTTCATCCAAGTTTGCGCCTATGTATGGCATTAGTACTGGATTAGTTAGGTAAAAAAGGCAATGGTTCATTGAAAACAAATGTCAGTGTGCAACAATTAATAACAAAAAAGTAAAACCGCCAACAAATCTCTTCATTTAAAATCATTTCAGCTTTGATTTGCTGTGTCAAGTCAACAAGGTTATATACAATTCAGAGATCAGGTCAGGCTTTCGTCCTACAACTGCGTGTGTTTATACATACACAATTACACATGCACCCACCCACCAACACACACACACACACACACAATGTCTAACACTGCCAAACATATGGACCCTGAACTATGTTGCCAGCCAAAATTTAAATACAAAAATACAACAAATGCATACCTAAGGTCAGGTTCAAAACTTTCGGTTAGGTGCCAGGGTGCGGTCAATGAATTCGGCCGCTGCTGCTTAATGCACACGACAAGGTTATGCATCGCAAGGCCAATCTGATCTTCGTGAAAAGTTCGGTTGGTGTGGACCATCATACTTGACGGCACGTCCACAAACGGACACTGCAGCCTGAAACAAGCCCAAAAAACACAGTAAATTGAAGTACACTATATTTGCGTTCAATATTGGTGAACAGAAAGCAGTAAAACAGCATTGTCTTGATCTTGTTGCGTAACGTGTATACAAAATCTCATCAAACCAATTTTCAAATGCTGCATATGACCATCATTATAGGGGCGGGAAGATAGAAGAGTGGTAATATCATTGGGCAGGCACACTGATGGAACAAGGTTCAATCCCGTAGGGCTCGGTCGACCCAGCCTTACTCGCTAGAGGGCAGTAGTAACATCAAACTGAGTAGCAATGGCAACATTGCGAAAGTAACCATGGGTTCGGTAGAAGAGGCTGGCCACCGCCCGCCGATGTATGGCTTAGCCACCTATGGGCCACAAAATACGGGGATCAGCACCGGACCCTACGGGAATTGAGCCTATGGGTGAAACCTTTACTTTTATACGACCATCATTAAAGCAAAATTGAAAACAGGTCAAATACAACGGTTAACCCTTGTAAGCTGATAATCCATGAAACCAATATGTTATGAAGCTGAAACAAGAAATGTAGCTCGGTATTTGGATACAATTAACCATAGACGACAAGTTTGTCACTGCTTTCTCTGGACCTGTATTCTACCAGTTGCTGTTCATGTTGTTACATATTCATTGAAGCTGTAGAGGTTAAGTGATAAGCATGAGGGAGTTTGACCATACCTGGACTAATGCTAAATGCAGCCAATTGCACCAACCTATCAGCGAAATTTTGACCCTCTTCCCTAAGAAGAACCAGGTCCCTTTCGGACGCCTCTGGATTATGGCCCAGAACCAGTACGATCGGTATGTTGTTCAAAGACAGCAGATCGAGATTCTGATCGAGACTTTGCTCCATGTTGGTGACGAGTGTTCTCTCGAGACTGAATCGGATATAATCCAGCGACAACATCGAGTTGTAAACACAGAAACAGGCTGCAAACAAATATAAGTACGCAAGTAAGTAAAATCTCATGCATTTAAATCTCATGCATTTATATAGTGCCATCGAAGCCAGAAGTTTTATTTCCTACTCAAGAACTCAAAACATCGCAGAACTTTTAACCATAAGCATAGTACCGGTAATTAAAATAATAAGGTAATGCAAGCACTATAAATCCTCAATTATAAAAATACAGTTGAATATAGTAAAACAAAGAATATGTTCACATACAATTTTACGTCAAATTAAAATTCAATAAGTTACGTGTAAGCCAGTCCGCAGTGATTTTTTAAAAAGTAAGCCTTTGTTTCAAGAACACAGTTCAAACCAACCATGAGGGTGGAAGTTCGGGGCTTTGAAAGAGTTATTCGGAAGACTAATGTCACCACTCAGCGTACGACAACTAAGAGTAACCAGCTCGCCATCCAGCATGTACTCATCGTCAACACATTGAGCCTAGACGTAAAATTGATCAAGAATTAGTAAAAATACAAATTTATTTAAGGAAATCGAATAAACATTACCTATTGACCGAGGCAGTTTCGCATGGGGGGCCCATGCTGCCATTGAATGCCTGCCTCCCAGTGGCCCCATCAGGGCCCCCATGCTTTAGTGCACTCATTCTAAGCAACTAGACTAGTCGAGGCTTATGAAAAATAGATGCCCCCAATGCTTAGAAGGAAGTTACCACCCCAACGGCCCCCCCCACTTCCCAAATCCTGGAGCCGCCACTGCCTAGTGAGGAATCTATTTTAAAATTTATTAAACATCCTTAAACAAATATTTGAAAGGTTTCCTACGTTAGGGTCCATCCATATAGTACGTATGCACTGAGGGGGGAAGGGTTGGATTTTGGAGATTTTGCATATGTACGGTGTGCAAACGGGAGGGGGGGTTGAAAATTTGAAAATATGCCTTTTTGCCTATGTACTATATGGATGAGCCCTTAGAACCTTAGAAAATTTTTAACTTAATTCTGACCCGTATTTCACAGGCAAGCTGTTCGGCCAGCTGGCCGCTTCCTAGAATAACAAACTGAAGTCGATTGTCCTGGGTATCCAAGAGTAACTGACTGTTTCGATTCCACGACTGCGGTCTGACCAGAAACATAGTCAACCGTCAAAATATCACAATCAGTACACAACACTATCAAAAATCTGTTAATGCATACATTTCTATCAACAAATATGCACCAATTTACCACCAAAGCAAGAAGAATCTTAAGACACACTTGTTTAGAACGTCGTATGATTGCTAGCTCATTACTGTAAAGCACTCTTGATTTAGGCTTATGCCCTGTTATAGGGCTCTATAAATTATCAAATAATAATAATAATAATAATAATAATAATAATAATAATAATAATAAAGCACTTAATTACTGACAGGAAGTTAATCATGGTCATGGTATATAATAGTATCATCTAGCAACAGTGTAACTTCATTACAATGTACTCAGTGGGTCTGTAAAATTTAGTATGTTATATCCGAGGTATGTTGTTATATCCAATACTATCCAATACGGTAGCACACCACACGGGACCGTACACATTGCAGTACTTTATAACCAAGTATACGTTATAAGCAAGTCCATCATAACGAAGATCTATTTTTATAACAATATCATCCTTACCTTGTCAAAATCTGAAAATGCCACTGTACAAGAACCAAAACAATAATCACAATCTATTCGAACGCTAATAAAGATGTAAAAATCTAAGTTCTTTTTTTGACATGACATGACATCTTTATTTCTTTCTCCATAATTCCTTCACAACTTACATAAAATATGAACAAAAGAGCATGTATATAAGCCTATGGACTTATCGAATAATAGCATTGTAACTAATCAGAAGGTTGAGAAAGAAATAAGAAATGGTTACTGAAAGGGATCATGGATCTTCCATCTGGCCATGAAGTCAAGCTTTATTTTCAGTTCAATGTTCAGTGAACCTCTTACCTCGAGGCCTTCAAAGACAGGACCTGCTCGATAAGGACTTCGGCGCACTGATCCCGAAAGCAGCAACGATCCCGGTAGGCGTGCTGGATGAAACCAAGATGGTTGAGAAGTATTGCTCTCCTTTCGTCCTCCATTCGACTTAAAGCCGCATATCTAAAATAGGCAAAACGACACGAATAGGAAACAAAATTCAATTCAAAATAAACCTATTCCAATATCCATACACAGGTCTCAAATCATCTTACAAGGTCATCAAAACGGCGTCTGCATAATGTCTACAGTAGAACTTACTTAGAGGAACTGTCAAAATTAATATATTACATCTGAGGTAAGTAATATCCAATACCATCCAATACGGTAGTGCATCATACTAAACCGTACAGTAGAACTTTGCTAAAACGTACTTAGAGAAACTGTAAAAAATAATATATTATACCTGAGTTAAGTTATATCTGGATTGGACAAGTACTAAGGGAAGAACCATTACTCAGATGTTCAGTAATTGAGGGAAGTATATCAGGAAGAAAGACAAAAGGGAGACCAAGGAAGATGCTACTGGACTGGATGATGAAAATAGACACACAGCCTCACAAGACCTATGCAGAAATCAAAGAAGAAGCAAGAATGGAAGAGAGGAATGGAAACAATGGAGCCCTGAACCTGTCCCAGGACAGAGAACATGATGATGATGAAGAAGTTATGTCCAATACCATCCAATATGGCAGTGAATCATACAAAACTGCACATTGCGGTATGCTATAATCGAGTATACGCTATAACCGAGTCCGTTATAATGAAGTTATACTATATGTAGAATATAATTAATCCAAATTTAGAGTAAAAATAAATAAAAGGAATGACCAAAAATCTTAATCATAAAAACAAACCGTGGTTCCTGCTGGAGTCGCTGGTTAACCTCCACGATGTCTTCGTTGGTTACCATGCGAGTTCGAATTTGCAAATAATTCCGCGTTCTCCAGGAGCAGCTCCTGGAAGTCCCGTTTCTTTCGTTCCTTCAGGGCCCTCTGGTGTTCCTCGTAGATCTCCTGCTTGTCCTTCTCCGACAGGCTCGTAAAGCACTCGCGGCCGAGGAAAAGATGGCGACCTCGCTGAGGACTTCCCGGGACAGATGTGATTGTTATCCTCCAAAAGCTAATGAAACTGCCTCTTGAGCCTAAGTCAAACAATCAAAACATTGGGCTTCAAATGACAGCCAAATACATGCAAACCATTTTATAATTTAGACTGCCTATGCTAGAACAACATGTTACCATAGTAACTCAAGGTCAACTTATATCAGCAGTTAGCCACACTGCAGAGCAGTGGTTTTTTTCAGTGGGAATGGTGTTTCCACACCTTTTTTGCCAGATTTGTTTACATCGATATGCAATAATGCGCGCTTTTCTTACAATCGTTTTTTTCCTGTGGGAATGCATGGGAACATCGTAAATTAGAGTTTTAAAACAACGAGCAACATTGTATATAAATATACCAAGTAATGTTATTCTACTAATATATCTGGCATGCTTCTTACGACAAAAGAGATGCAAAGTGAGTTCCCAAGCCTTTCTTCATAGAAAAAAGCACTGGCCATATGTAATGCAACAGGATATTTATATAGCGCCTTTAATGAAAAATCACTCAGAAGCACTACCGCTGCAATTACTGCATATTGATAAAGTTCAAGTTGTTCAAAAAATAGGGCCATAGAATTAGCACTTGCAAAATTACGTACACTGTAGCCAAGACTCAAAACCTCATTTCCGGTACAAGGAGATTTGTGCTTAGGGCACATTGAGGAGACATTGAGTTGTGGACCAAAGACACTGGGGAAAGTAATGGCAACCTACCCCAGATTTATGGAATATACCACCTGTGCCGCTGATTGTCCAGGCCGGAGATAAGCGTTGGAACCCAACGCTCGGACTCGAGTACGGGACCTACCTTTACCTCACCTATAATGTCATATTACATCACCCAAAAATAAGAACCATCTGGAAAGTTGGAATGGAAGACCGGCAAAAAATGGAAGACCGGCAAAAAATGATCCAGCTAGACAAGCCTGGAGCATGAATCAAAGCAGAGGCCGATAATATGCCAAGCATACTGCCACAGAGAGTTAATGTTCCATAAAGGTCAACTCAGAGTCAAAAGTATGCCAAGCTCAACCACCCAAGAGGAGAAAGAGAGGTGGGGGGAGACAGGTGGTGAGTTTCCAGTTGAATATCAGTATCCAAGTCAACTCATTCCAGGAAGTTAGTCACCATCTATGTACTGTTTATTCTTGGATTACTGGTCATAAAGCCCAGATTAATTGAAAGACATTTTCAGACAGTTGATGTTATAAGGACTGTTGGTCAGGCTATAAATGAATTCATGGAAAGCTCTCTCTTATAAGGATGTTAAAGTTCAAAGTAATGAATAATAAAGAATATGGCTTACATTCTTCACATACCCTGTGATCAGTTCATAAATAGAGCTTAATTATTTAACAGCTCAGACATTGATAATAATAATGAATGAGATTAAAATCCTAGACAAATAGAAGTAAATAGATGCAAAAGTGTATACAGAAAGCAGAAAACTATTCCAATGGTTGATGAGAATAGAATAGTAATAAAAGCTATAAATTATATCTCCTCAAGATGTACTGCATCAAATGCTGCTGGTTCTGTCCAGATGAATTATATATTGATAGGGTTAAATTTCTAGCAATTTCAGAATATTGAGAACAAAGGCCATCTGCTTACTTACCTACCAAGTACCTATCAACTACAACCAGTAACTCATGGCCTATAAATTCAAAGCATATGTGTAAAATTTACAGGATTCATGCATGAAGCAACAGTAGGATTCCTTACACTTATGAATCTTCACGTTGTGAATGACTCAACAACCATGTAATGATGATGATGATGATAAGTTAAAATAATAATAATAATAATAATAATAATAATAATAATAATGTGATTTAAAGTGGCTTAGGAAGTTAGGAGGCTAAGTAAGCCTAATTGCAAACCAATATAACAAGATATAATTTAATAATAATAATAATAATAATAATAATAATAATAATAATAATAATAATAATAATAATGTGAGGCTTAGTCACGTTTAACCCTTTTGCATGCACGGTAATCCATACAACCAATATGTTATGAAGCTGAAATACCAGCATGTCCTTGCAAGGCCAAAGGGTTAATATAAGTTTCTGTTGCCCAATAACATAATTGAGCAAATTAAAAATGGAAAAATTCTTCAGAATTACTCGGATTTCCGATGCTCGGCTCGGAGCAGATTAACGTAATTTCGGAAGATGGTCTCTGCTTCCTGGACCTCGAGCAGGTCGAACGGTACTCGCTCTTCCCCGGACTCGAGAAAGCTGCTGTCTTTCCACGGAATGTCGTCTGGCATCACCACAAAGTACCTGTCGAAGAAATCCTGCTGTCTCATCCAGGCCATCATGGAATACCAGCCCCTGTCAGTCAAAAGACATGGAAACAAGTCAATTACCCTGTGTATAAAATACACAATGGTTTAAAAAGCATAGTCGCTCACAAAATACACAATGGTTCAAAAAATGATTGTAGGCATTCTCCCCTGGACATTATCCCCTCCCCCCCCCGGTACACCCTTTGAAATGACACAGCGGGACATAATCCCCCTTTGTTTACTCTATGGACTTTGACTATAATCATTACCCACACCATAAACCAGACACGAAACACTAACCCTAAACGATACTGACGGCAGCCATGGCATCAGATAACCGATAAGTACCTTTTAAAATTAAGACCTATTACTTCTTTGACGGAGGAGGGGATATGTCCGGGGATAATGTCCGGGGGAGATTATGTCCAGGGGGAAGAAAATGTGATTCCAATTCATGCTCTCTGGGTGAAAATGCAGACAGTAACACAACAGAAATATGGCAAACATGGACCACCCCGAGTCTTAAACACCTTGCTCCAACTGGTTTCGATTTCATCCGTGATATTGCCAGCACCTTATAGAGCGCCTTCAGTTGCTAGACTGCTCTATTTATTATAGACTCTAATACAGTCAGATCAACTAGCCATAATTCCTGCATTTTATATCTAGAGGCAACAAAATCACGAAAACCAACGCAACATTCATACGGCTGAGCAAGACATCATGCAGAGGAATTCAGTACATGACTATCTTCAAGGTAATTTTCACACAAGCTTGCTTAGCCTCCTAAACCACTTAAAATCACATTATTATAAGGTATTAGGTAGGATTATCATGTAAGAATACGTTAAGTTATAGGGCCTACAAGAGATAGAAGGCCCCAACAAGTAAGACAGAAACACTGACCCCATGGTTCAATATTATGTTACATAATAGCATACCTAAACTTTCATATATTGAAGAATTTAGCCATCATGAATAATATAACAACACTGTAACTAAATCCATCTGCCATATATACAGGGTGGGTTTCAAAAAGCGGACCAGTCACATTTAGGTATGCATTTAATATAGTCCGGCTTTTTTGCGCCACCCTGTACACCATAAAATATATTTAACTTAATATGCCCAACTATTAGTATTTGCCATTTAGGTAGTCACATGGTTAGACGTCTGGTCTATTAATGCTGACAGATACAAATATATTAAATTTTCAGATCAAGGTTCACTAATTGAGATTGAATATATTGACAATCCCAGAATGATTTGACGCATTAAAGATGGGGACACAAGAAAATGTGGTTTTAATTCGTTTAAAACTCCTCTGAATTTTTGCATATCTATAGCTTGCTGTAACAATAGTCCTTCCATAGGCTCACCATTTTGTGGCATTTTGAACACTCTAGAATAAAATTGAGATGGAATATATTGACAATCCCGGAATGATTTGACACATTAAAGATGGGGACTCAAGAAAATATGGTTTTAATTCGTTTCATCACTCTGAATTTTTGCATATCTACTGTATAGTCTACTGTAGCAATAGTCCTTCCATAGACTAATGTCAAACAGGGAATCGACTTCATAATATTTTTGTTGTCTATGCAACTGTAGTAATCTCCCGCTGTTGATGTAGCGCGTCGATATTATGGTTCAGTCAACATCACCAACAAAACTCAAAACCAAAAAAGCTATACGCTCTTCCATTTATTTGTCACGCCTGAAAAACACAGGATGAACGATTCTACCTCAAAGCAATGTTTAAAATCCAAAAATATTCTGCACGACACCAATTTTTCAAACCAAACAACATTTTACATCAAGCCAATTTCACACATAAACTTTTAATAAAAAAATTTTAAACGTTTATATTTTTGCGGGCCAAATAAAATCACCCTGCGGGCCAAGTTTGGCCCGCCCGCGGGCCAAGGTTTTGACACCCCTGATGTATGGTATGCATTGCAATTGACCTGTCTTTATACGCACATTTTGCTCAAAGTGTACTATACCAAAGTGGCACTGATTACACTTCCTGTGCCTCAGCTCAGGTGTGTCTTAAAATGCAGAAAATCAGGTACCGGTACACCTCTGCATGATTTGCCGGTCTATTCAGTCCATTTTAACCTGGATGGAGGTCTGTTCTGTCTTATAGCCTGTCTTACTATTAAACTATAATACCTGCAGGTAGGAAAAAACAGCATTGACACAGTGCAGTTGCCAAGTAAATGGACCAGTAATGGACTCAACTGAACTCAAATAACTTGTATTTTTAAATGCTGCTGACAAATTGTTAATACTATAAAGTGGCATCTACAAATAAATTAGGATCCACCCCACCCACAAATTTTAAAAAAAATGTGTTTGCTGCAATGGAAACTGATTCTAAATTTGAAATTTGCTGCCTCTTCTCCCACACTAACCGGTGGGACAGATTTAGCCATCGCTAACTGGGGGTAGGGGTGGGGGAGGGGGGAGAGAAGACACTGATCTTATCAGAAAAATTGGTCTAAATGTAAAGCTGTGAATATGCATCCACTCTTAAAATGCCCAGACAGTTTTCACTCTCTGCTTTTGCTCTCATCCAGCCTTCAAACAAACTCTATGAAACCACAATAATTCTCTGCATTGAGTTCCTATGTTGCCTGCATACCATCATATGCATCTGCCATGTCACTCACATATTAGGACCATATGTATTGTTTCTGCACCTATCTACCAACAATACACCAACAACACAATGCAATTATCATTTGCCCCCTAAATTTAGATATAATCTTGTAGCATTCAGGTCACGGGCTTAACCCTTTGATTCATATAGGTCTGTGTAACAAATGGGTTATGAAGCTGAAATATCAGCCTTTCCAACACAAAAGGGTTAAATAGAAACTTGACACCCATACAGCCACAGCCCCAAGTTCAACAGCACTCATCTGGAACAGCTGATTATATATACAGGATGTCGGAGATATCAATTCCTGTTCAGTTGAGATACAATTCCCTCTCAGGACAAAATAATTAACCTCCTGGTTACCAAAACAAGTGCACAACTGTACCTCATGAACGCCCACTGTGGAATACCAACTAATAATGAGCTGAAAATTTTTGCGTGCACACACACACACATACACCATTAAATCACCCATTTTAGATAGCTAAGACAAGTGCTACAACAGGTATGTGTCAAACATGCAGGTCAGAGTCGGTAAGATAAGAAGCCGATTAGAAGCGTTACAGGTTTCCAATATCCAAGTCAGCTAATGCCAGTTCCTTATTCTCGAATAATCAACCTGATCTAATCCCAAACTTCTATAGCGCCACTTCATAATGCATACAAGCATCAGTCGAGGGAGGTACGCACGATACAGATCAAATTCAGGTTTTCAGGCCAGTGGGTGGTCTGCATCATTAGTTCTCTATTACCTTTCTAAAAATGATTCTTTTCATCGGCCCATGACTACCAAACTGGTGCTAATTAGGACACAAATTGGCCAGGGTCCAGTATTTTCAGTTGGGTTTAAATCTTTGATGACATGGATGGTGGGTGGTCCAGCGTTTAGCAAGCAGAAACCGTTCAGTTGTAACTGCCCTCAAGGGGTTCAACAGTTGACTCAGCCTGTAACCAGTACATTGGGTGCTTACTCAGTGGAGGGAAAACCATGACAAACACCCCACTCTCATTCAGCCAATCACCCTATACTTTCATTCCTTGTCACTTAGCATTGAACCAGAAGAAAAGTATTTCACTTCAAGCAATCAATTACTGAATCACTCAATCCTGTATTCAACCAATCAGTCAGTCAATCAATCAATCAATCATAAAACTTCATCACCATTATTAAAATGTTCTGAAGTACCAGTCCCTGGCAGTCTACGAGAGAAAAATGTCGACTGTACAGAGCTTTTGGTTTTGGCTTATGGCTCTGTTACAGTGCTTCACAAAACACTGAATAATAATAATAATAATAATAATAATAATAATAATAATAATAATAATAATAATAATAATAATAAGTTGTCAAAAATCATCATCATCTTCTATCAGATGGTTGGCAGTCATTTCCCTCAAATTCTCTCTATCTTCTGTCGCTCTTATTAAGTCTCCATATTTCTTTGTGCATGAAACTATGGAAAACACGTCCACGGTATTTTGTGACTGACTTACACAGGGTTACTCTGATGAATACTTGGCTACAGCTTAAGAGGGTGCCCATCAATGGATAGGGGTTTAGAATGAGATCTGAAGGTCAAGAGACATTCAGCTGGCAAACAGGGTATCATTTTTATAATACTTTTGTGGTCTATAATACATGTGGTACAAGAAACCAACTATCTTAAGACCCCTCCTATCTCTCAACTGACTTTGTAGACATTTGACAGAGAACAGATTTCTAAAAGACTTAGTATAATGTTGTTTCAAATGGCTCAACATTTTTTGTGGCATTTCGAACACTCTAGAATAAAATTGAGACAGAATATATTGACAATTCTAGTACGGTTTGACGTAATGAAGATGGGGACATAAGAAAATATGGTTTTAATTTGTTTCATCACTCTTGTGTTTTTCATATCTATGGCCTACTATAGCAATAGTCCTTGCATTGGCCAATGTCAAACAGGATATCAATTTTATAATACTTTTGTAGTCTATAATACATGTGGTACAAGAAACCAACTATCTTAAGACCCTTCTTATCTCTCGATCGACTTTGTAGACATTTGACAGAGAACAGATTTCTGAAAGAAATGAAGATGGGGACATAATGTCGTTTCAAATACCTCAACATTTTTCATGGCATTTCGAACGCTCTAGAATAAAATTGAGACAGAATAGATTGACAATTCTAGTACGGTTCGACGTAATGAAGATGGGGACATAAGAAAATGTGGTTTTAATCCGTTTCATCACTCTTGTGTTTTTCATATCTATGGTCTACTATAGCAATAGTCCTTGCATTGGCCAATGTCAAACAGGTTTAGGTTTGCATTTAATATAGTCCGTTTTTTTGCATCACCCAGAATTTATCTTCTTTTTGACTTTCTCAAACATTCATTAACTGTTGGCATTTTCTTAGACCTGCATTACCCTTGACCATTAGCCTAACACTGAACTGCAGGGCCTATGGCTCACTGCTTTTCGGGACTCTTCTAGACTTCTAATGATTCTGTATCTAGAATATTTGAACTTGTTTGTATCTAGTATATTGATTCATAGGGAAAGCAGGCTTTGGACAGAGAATGTTTCTCTTCTCCTGCTTCTCCCTTTAGTATCCTAATCCGTTAACGTCAATTTTTAATATATTTAATATCTAACTTACCAAAATATCAAAATATTACATATTTTAGCATTTGTCTTTAAATACAATTTTTTCCTATATTGAATTGTGATATTGACGATCTTTGGTTCTGACTTTGATACTAATAAACAGATTGATTGATTGATTGATTGATTGACTGATTCTAATGATATGGAAATACAGACCAGTACAAGGAAATACAGATGCACCCTGTGAACTAGTGGAAGTAGATTTGCACAATAAACTACCGGTACCTTCATCAAGCTCAAAGTTTGACTTTTAAAATTACTTCCGTTTTCAAAAGAGTGATAAGGCCACATCCTTCAAGAAACTGTACAGCATAACTGAGCCCAAAGCTAAGTTTAGACACACACAGTTAACATAAACATCTCATGGGTCTGCGTTTTTGTAGCCATTCTTTAAGTTAGTCATGCCCGAAAGCCAGCCTATACATCAACAGACCACCTCATAAAGTAAAGAGCTTAACGGGGATTAACCAACAATATCCATCCGACACATGGGATGCAAACTGACTACAGATGCTGGACGTGTGCTGCAGTCAGCCTGATTCCTTCCCTATTCAACCACTGGTTAAGACATCCCTTTTAAAAGAAAACATAAGTGGTCATTATTCAAAGCAAATCAAATGCTTACATGCAAATACTGGAACACTTTCAAGTGTTTAGAAAAACAGCAAGTTATCGGGTACTAGTAACACTATCGCGCTTCATTATGAATATATCCAGGCATATTAGAAATAGAATGAGGCTGGAATCGAAGTCCCATGCGGATAGCAGCTGTTGAGTTCTATGGTGCCTTGCGTCCAATCACATTATTTGCTCATCAAACAAGGTCAACGATGTTCTAAGCAAAGAGTTCTGAGACTGCCCTACAGCAATCAGGTTAAAATTGAGAAGACCAATCTCATAGCTCTGACATCCATTCTATGTCACTGTGTACCCGTCAACACTCGATTCAATCACCCAATGCATACAAGGTACCATTATGATGCATCCCTCAAGCAATCGAGATTAATAATGCTAAATGCTAATCTCACTTTAAATATGCATAACATCTATACCAGGGGTGCACAACCCATGGCCCTGAATCCGGCCCGCCAAAGGGTTTTATCCGGCCCGCGGGACAATTTCGAACAAAACAAGAAATAGGCCTGCCACTACTATTTGCATTATGGAATAACGAGGGTTGTCATGGATGAACCGTTTTCAATGCAGAAAGCGATGGCCTATGATTGCAATACAGATTGATATCGATGTACTAAAGGATGCTAAAGATCGTCTCTCAATATGGTACTTGAAATTGATCTCTAACAAGACGTTGTAAGTTTCAAAAATGCGGTTGAATTTGCACAAATTCTATGCAATATTAGCATTATGGAATAACGAGGGTTGTCATGGATGAACCGTTTTAAATGCAGAAAGCGATGGTCTATGATGGCAATAGCGATTGATATCGATGTACTAAAGCAGCGGTTCTCAACCTTTATAGTGCCGCGACCCTTTTAATTCATTTCCCCATGATGTCGCGACCCCCCAACAGTAAAATTATTTTCGTGCACAATACAAACTGCTAAAAGTGATAATGCTACGACAATCAAAATGTTCGAAATCGTTATTATTTAATTGTCTCCATGTCTATCCTCGAATGTCAATTATAGTAAAACAACTAGTACGTTGTTACTACCACTGAGGAAATTTTGTACAATAACAAGACAAGAGACAACCTCATATTTCTGATGGTCTCGGGCGACCCCTGGCAAATAGCCATTCGACCCCCGTGGGGGTCGCGACCCACAGGTTGAGAACCGCTGTACTAAAGGATGCTAAAGATCGTCTCTCAATATGTTAATTGAAATCGATCTCTAACAAGACGAAGTAATTTTAAAAAATACGGTTGAATTTGCACCAATCCTATGCATTATTACCATTATGGAATAATGGGGGTTGTCGTGTTGGAGGCACTCTAAATACAGAACACGATGGCCTAAGTTTGCAGTAGCGATTGATATCGATGTATTGAAGAATGCTAAAGATAGTGGCTCCATATCGTGCTTGAAATCGATCTCTAACAGGACGAAATAAGTTTCAAACATGCGGTTGAATTTGCACAAATCCTATGCATTATTAGCATAATGGAATAACGAGGGTTGTCATGGATGAACCGTTTTAAATGCAGAAGGTGAAGGCCTATGTTTGCAATAGAGATTGATATTGATGCACTAAACTTTAGTAAAATATGTAAAATACTGGTTATCAATTTATTTTGACTCACTTTGACACTGTCAGTAGTATGAGCAGTTCAATTACACATACATTAACGTATTTTTAGGTTACTATTATAAAACATACATTTTTGTTTGTTCGGCCCACGAGCAATTTGAGAACATTGAATTTGGCCCTCAGCCTCAAAAGGTTGTGCACCCCTGATCTATACCCTCATTAAAACAAAATACAACAAAATAGAAAAATAATATATAATAATAATAACAATAATTATGCACTTCTATAGCACCAGTTCTAATACCCAAGGGCATCAATCGATGGTACTTCGAATCCATCCACAAAAGACCAGGTCACTCCAAAGATCAGTCAGTGGGAAACATTGAGGCCTCTTCTTTGATTTCTTAACAGGCTTTTTGAGACTGTGCCTCTGTTTTCACCATCCCGTCCAATAGCATCCTCCTTGGTCTTCCTTCCGTCCTTTTTCCTGTTATACTTCCACCAATTACTGTTCCAAGCAATGATTCTCCTCTTAGCATGTGCCCAATCCAGTTCCTCTGTCTTCTCTAGACGGTGTATATTAGTGACCTTTGCAATTAAATGAAAGTCGGATAAACAATTAAACACTAGCCTGTCTGAGATGGTGTTCAAGTCAGGCAGAACGTCGCGCAGTATCGCCTCCAATTGGTGTAAGTACATGGACTGTCTGTGTCGAATGAATTCTTCCTTCAGTAAGTTGACATGCTTCCGGAACAATCTGATCGCCTGGTCGGTGCCGAAAAGTTCTATGAAATGAACAAAGTCCGAATCGGCCGCCAGTTTCTTCGCTACGAGCGCCCACGGCGTCTTGTAGTCGGCGACGTGCGCCCGGACGAGACTCTGGAACGCCTCACGAGCGACGTCCATCACCTCGTGGCACGCACGGGCCGCCTCCGAGTACGGCGTCGGCTTCGGCCGGTTTTTGTTGCTCCGTTCGATGAGGTGCGCGAGCGTCAGGAATGCGAGCTCGATGTTGACGTTCTCGTGCGCCGACGTCTCGACGATCGGGATCGCGCCTCGCTCTTTCAGGTCCTTGCGGTTGACGAGTCGTTCGGCCTCGCTGACGAACGGCCGGTAGACCTCGTCGTTTTTCGTCGTCACGAGAACGACCGGCTTTTTGGTCTTGATGAGGTGCAGCAGGATGCAAGCAGTGTACTCGACCTGGCGCTCGATTGGGCGGTGCGCCACTTGACTCACGTCGAAAAGACACAGGAATCCATCTATTGCTATGCGACCCTCTGGCAGCATTTTCTGCTCAAACTCATGCTCCAGACCTTAAAAACCATAAACAAATCACCATCATCACCACCACCACCACCATCACATATATATATATATATATATATATATATGACATTTACCAAGACACAATTACTAACATATATATATATATATATATATATATATATATATATATATATATATATATATGTCATAAGATGCAGAGGCAATAATTACAAAGAGTTAATAACTTGTTACTAATACTTAACTAATAAAACACATAATATGAGTTGACATCATACATAGTGTATTAGTGTAAGAATGCCTATTTGAAATCAAACACAAAATGTTTACTAGTTGCATGACAAAATATTTTCAAGTTGAAAGTCAGCTAGTTTTGTAATTAGTAAGACGTCATCAAGATCAACATCAACATCAACATCAACATCATCAACATCATCATCATCATCATCATCATCATCATCATCATCATCATCATCATCATCAGTGGGTGATTAAGACAAGGTCTGAAGTGTGAACACACTAGGGCTCATCCATATAGTACATACGGAAAAAGGTATATTTTCAACCTACCCGTCTGCACACCGTACATACACAAAATCTCCTAAATCCAACACGCCCTCCCCCCCTCAGTGTGTACGTACTATATGGATGGACCCTGTTCATTTTGGGGTGAAAAAGCAGGGTGCAGGAACTAAAATTAGCTGGTACATTGAGTAGTGAATGGGTTATAAAGCACCACAAAGTCAACACTAAAACCTAAAGAAGACACGTATTAAAATTTCAGTACAATATCGTTGATGTGAAAATATCAACACAATTCAGACAACAATCATATGCATATTCAACTTACTAAAACTATCTTTGAAACTGTTTGTGCTTAGAAATGAATGTTTCATAACTTAGTAACGTTTCAAACAGGTATAGCTAGTGATGTTGTCAGGAGAAGGAGTACTTTCAGTCTATAGTGGTAGCATTTAATACAGCTAAACAATAGCAAACTTCTAAATATATTATCATCACAAGCATGCAAACATGTTTTGTACCCATCATGAGACACTGCCATTTAGTCAGAACTGTCTAAGTTGGAAGAATGCCATAGGAATACAGTATACCACAAGACAGTCACACTAACAGCATAATTACCATTATGTGAAACAACATTGAAAATAGTCCCAAAAACATTAACATGCCAGCTAGGGAACAGCATTCTCTGCCAACTGACAGTTTCTGCCCAAGGCAGACAATGCATTTAGTCAAATGGAAACCTGTTTGGTTCAGCATACTTTCATTATAATTAATCTGCTCAAATCTGCACAAAGAGTGGCAAACAATCATTTTTTTCATTTACAGACAATTCAACACTTCTAACTATTGGATAAATCCAGATGTCCAGAGGCAACAGATTAGTTGAAGTCATTATTAAAATTACTACTATACATTGTTATTATTATTATTAGCAGTAGTAGTAAAAGTAGTAGTAGTTGTTGCAGCAGTAGTTGTGATAGTGGTGGATCGGTGGTGGCGGTAGTAGTTGTAGTATTAGTACTAGTATTAGGCCTAGTTGTGTTATTGTTATTAAATTATTATTATTAAATTATTATTAAATTAGTAGTAGTAGTAGTAATAGTAGTAGTAGTAGTAGTAGTAGTAGTAGTAGTAGTAGTAGTAGTAGTAGTAGTAGTAGTAGTAGTAGTAGTAGTAGTAGTAGTAGTAGTAGTAGTAGTAGTAGTAGTAGTAGTAGTAGTAGTAGTAGTAGTAGTAGTAGTAGTAGTAGTAGTAGTAGTAGTAGTAGTAGTAGTAGTAATAGTATAAAGTCCCACCAGACAGAATAACATTCAGTCATCAAACAATCATAGACCAAACTTACAAAATCATGGACTGATTCACTGGAACTTGTTTATAATCTTTATAATCTTGCAACAGAGAATCTGTCAAAATTTGAATCAAGCAGATTATTAAAATGGTGCTATATTATACTTTCCTCAGTTAGATAATGGTGGTCTTCACTGTCTACAACAGTGATTTTTTTAACCAGGGTACTCATACCACTTGTGGGTACTTGAAGGTCATTGTGGGGGTACTGAGTAATCCTGAAATAAAGTCTGTTTAGACTTTTACTATGATTTACCCTGTACACTATACAAATACTCTAGAAATTTGTGTCCTAAATTAGAAATTCTAAAGAAAACCCCCACTTTCTGGCAAGTGCACAATCTGTGACAGATGTTTGTTGCAGTTTATAATTATTTTCAATATAATGCACACTTTTGTCCTGGGGTAAGGTATGCTGGTAGGGGGTACTTCGTTCTCATATACTTGTTTCTGGTGTACATAATCGTGAAAAGGTTAAGAACCACTGGTCTACAAGCAGCACAAAGTCTATGAGACTATGAGAACAAACTGCATGAGATGCAAGTACCGGGTAACTGCCTCCTCCTTTATCTTAAATACCAGATATAAGACATTTAAAGATATAACCAATAATTGAATGATCAAAGATGAACAGACATACAAGGTGGCATGTTGTTCACCTCTACATGTCTAACTATAACCCCCCACCCTCCCCGGTTGTCTGTGATCTTCTTGAAACTCTAAACACTCAGAGAGAGAGAGAGAGAGAGAGAGAGAGAGAGAGAGAGAGAGAGAGAGAGAGAGAGAGAGAGAGAGAGAGAGAGAGAGAGAGAGAGAGAGAGAGAGAGAGAGAGAGAGAGAGAGAGAGAGAGAGAGAGAGAGAGAGAGAGAGAGAGAGAGAGAGAGAGAGAGAGAGAGAGAGAGAGAGAGAGAGAGAGAGAGAGAGAGAGAGAGAGAGAGAGAGAGAGAGAGAGAGAGAGAGAGAGAGAGAGAGAGAGAGAGAGAGAGAGAGAGAGAGAGAGAGAGAGAGAGAGAGAGAGAGAGAGAGAGAGAGAGAGAGAGAGAGAGAGAGAGAGAGAGAGAGAGA
The DNA here is from genome assembly GCA_018105865.1 of Metaphire vulgaris. Classification (NCBI taxonomy): domain Eukaryota; kingdom Metazoa; phylum Annelida; class Clitellata; order Crassiclitellata; family Megascolecidae; genus Metaphire; species Metaphire vulgaris. Next base: position 2,726,250 of record CM030871.1, on the reverse strand, counting down.
GAGAGAGAGAGAGAGAGAGAGAGAGAGAGAGAGAGAGAGAGAGAGAGAGAGAGAGAGAGAGAGAGAGAGAGAGAGAGAGAGAGAGAGAGAGAGTCTTGATGAGGTGCAGCAGGAGAGAGAAGAGAGAGAGTGAGACTCGAGAGAGGAGAGAGAGAGAGAGAGAGGGAGAGTGAGACTCGCCAGGATGCTTGACTCACTTGACTCACGTCGAAAAGACACAGGAATCCATCTATTGCTATGCGACCCTCTGGCAGCATTTTCTGCTCAAACTCATGCTCCAGACCTTAAAAACCATAAACAAATCACCATCATCACCACCACCACCACCATCACATATATATATATATATATATATGACATTTACCAAGACACAATTACTAACATTATATATATATATATATATATATATATATATATGTCATAAGATGCAGAGGCAATAATTACAAAGAGTTAATAACTTGTTACTAATACTTAACTAATAAAACACATAATATGAGTTGACATCATACATAGTGTATTAGTGTAAGAATGCCTATTTGAAATCAAACACAAAATGTTTACTAGTTGCATGACAAAATATTTTCAAGTTGAAAGTCAGCTAGTTTTGTAATTAGTAAGACGTCATCAAGATCAACATCAACATCAACATCAACATCATCATCATCATCATCATCATCATCATCATCATCATCATCATCATCATCATCATCATCATCATCATCATCATCAGTGGGTGATTAAGACAAGGTCTGAAGTGTGAACACACTAGGGCTCATCCATATAGTACATACGGAAAAAGGTATATTTTCAACCTACCCGTCTGCACACCGTACATACACAAAATCTCCTAAATCCAACACGCCCTCCCCTCAGTGTGTACGTACTATATGGATGGACCCCTGTTCATTTTGGGGGTGAAAAAGCAGGGTGCAGGAACTAAAATTAGCTGGTACATTGAGTAGTGAATGGGTTATAAAGCACCACAAAGTCAACACTAAAACCTAAAGAAGACACGTATTAAAATTTCAGTACAATATCGTTGATGTGAAAATATCAACACAATTCAGACAACAATCATATGCATATTCAACTTACTAAAACTATCTTTGAAACTGTTTGTGCTTAGAAATGAATGTTTCATAACTTAGTAACGTTTCAAACAGGTATAGCTAGTGATGTTGTCAGGAGAAGGAGTACTTTCAGTCTATAGTGGTAGCATTTAATACAGCTAAACAATAGCAAACTTCTAAATATATTATCATCACAAGCATGCAAACATGTTTTGTACCCATCATGAGACACTGCCATTTAGTCAGAACTGTCTAAGTTGGAAGAATGCCATAGGAATACAGTATACCACAAGACAGTCACACTAACAGCATAATTACCATTATGTGAAACAACATTGAAAATAGTCCCAAAAACATTAACATGCCAGCTAGGGAACAGCATTCTCTGCCAACTGACAGTTTCTGCCCAAGGCAGACAATGCATTTAGTCAAATGGAAACCTGTTTGGTTCAGCATACTTTCATTATAATTAATCTGCTCAAATCTGCACAAAGAGTGGCAAACAATCATTTTTTTCATTTACAGACAATTCAACACTTCTAACTATTGGATAAATCCAGATGTCCAGAGGCAACAGATTAGTTGAAGTCATTATTAAAATTACTACTATACATTGTTATTATTATTATTAGCAGTAGTAGTAAAAGTAGTAGTAGTTGTTGCAGCAGTAGTTGTGATAGTGGTGGATCAGTGGTGGTGTAGTAGTTGTAGTATTAGTACTAGTATTAGGCCTAGTTGTGTTATTGTTATTAAATTATTATTATTAAATTATTATTAAATTAGTAGTAGTAGTAGTAGTAGTAGTAGTAGTAGTAGTAGTAGTAGTAGTAGTAGTAGTAGTAGTAGTAGTAGTAGTAGTAGTAGTAGTAGTAGTAGTAGTAGTAGTAGTAGTAGTAGTAGTAGTAGTAGTAGTAGTAGTAGTAGTAGTAGTAGTAGTAGTAGTAGTAGTAGTAGTAGTAGTAGTAATAGTATAAAGTCCCACCAGACAGAATAACATTCAGTCATCAAACAATCATAGACCAAACTTACAAAATCATGGACTGATTCACTGGAACTTGTTTATAATCTTTATAATCTTGCAACAGAGAATCTGTCAAAATTTGAATCAAGCAGATTATTAAAATGGTGCTATATTATACTTTCCTCAGTTAGATAATGGTGGTCTTCACTGTCTACAACAGTGATTTTTAACCAGGGGTACTCATACCACTTGTGGGTACTTGAAGGTCATTGTGGGGGTACTGAGTAATCCTGAAATAAAGTCTGTTTAGACTTTTACTATGATTTACCCTGTACACTATACAAATACTCTAGAAATTTGTGTCCTAAATTAGAAATTCTAAAGAAAACCCCCACTTTCTGGCAAGTGCACAATCTGTGACAGATGTTTGTTGCAGTTTATAATTATTTTCAATATAATGCACACTTTTGTCCTGGGGTAAGGTATGCTGGTAGGGGGTACTTCGTTCTCATATACTTGTTTCTGGTGTACATAATCGTGAAAAGGTTAAGAACCACTGGTCTACAAGCAGCACAAAGTCTATGAGACTATGAGAACAAACTGCATGAGATGCAAGTACCGGGTAACTGCCTCCTCCTTTATCTTAAATGCCAGATATAAGACATTTAAAGATATAACCAATAATTGAATGATCAAAGATGAACAGACATACAAGGTGGCATGTTGTTCACCTCTACATGTCTAACTATAACCCCCACCCTCCCCGGTTGTCTGTGATCTTCTTGAAACTCTAAAGAGAGAGAGAGAGAGAGAGAGAGAGAGAGAGAGAGAGAGAGAGAGAGAGAGAGAGAGAGAGAGAGAGAGAGAGAGAGAGAGAGAGAGAGAGAGAGAGAGAGAGAGAGAGAGAGAGAGAGAGAGAGAGAGAGAGAGAGAGAGAGAGAGAGAGAGAGAGAGAGAGAGAGAGAGAGAGAGAGAGAGAGAGAGAGGGCAGACAAGAGAACTGCCAGACGCCAGGCTGGCACCAAAGTAACGGCTATGTCACCTGAGGTCAACACTGAGTGCTACCTATTACCCTTGTTGTTCAGTTCCCCTTGTATGCTGCAATAAATGATGCACTGGATTTTCAAAAACCTTCACTGGCCAAGAGGGTGTGCCAATTGAAAGACGGTTCACACATGTGTACTGGATACCTAGTTCTTCTTCATGTCTAACTGTAACTCCCCGACCGTTGCCTAAGATACCTTGCACCTTGCAACTCTAAGCACTCAGATAGAAGGGCAGACATGAAAAAGATCTTATTTCATGTCAATTTACATTTCCCTAACTGCAACCATTACAATGACAATGCCTTGCTACACCCAGCTCAAACGCAACAAGAAAAAACTCAAAGAAAATAACAGTATATACAATAATATCAAATACAGACAATTATTGTGCAAAGCCAAAACCTTGTTGACTAGAAAACATAGATCTCAGAAAACAGATGGATAGCACAATGTGTTCCACAGCTGATAATAGGAATGCTGATGGTCATTATAACAAGTTTGCATATCTAGCAAATGGGCTGCAATGTGATCTAGTGCTCTAGTGGCAGCAAAGACAAAGGCTAGCAAAAACTCCTTAGTCAGCACAGTTGCAATCAGGCACAACTGATATAGCACTTTGGGAAAAGGACTGAAAAGGAACATTGATTCCTCATCTCAACAACAGTAGTACAAAAGCAAAGAGGTACTAGAGGCTCAAAGTTAACTGGGGGAGATTAGTATGCAGTAGTATTAGCATTTTCAACTACAAACCAGAGGGGAGAAGATCTAAAGGAAGACCGAAAAGACGGTGGGTGGACGGATTGGAAGAGGATCTGCACATGGCAGGGCTGAATCTCAACAGAAAAACTGATGGAAGACACCGAATGACTTTGGAAGAAATAGCAAAGGACAGAGAACTTTGGAGAAATGTCATGGAGAAGTCTGGACACAGGTGGAGGACGAAGACCTGACCTGACCTGAGCATTAGTCACTGTTCAGTTAGCATAGTAACAGTCTGCAGAACTTCAGAAACTTTTGGAATATTCTTATTTCATGTCAATTTACTTTTTCCTTAATTGCAACCCTTACAATCCACAACAACACTTTTGGATTACCAATTATGAGTATGGATAAACAAATGAGATTTAATCTAAGTAACCTTAGAATCCACATGTACAAATTCCAAATGCAAAAAATTGCATAGCATACACAGAAAACTGAACACTGGAACCATGTAATGAGGAAGGAAGGACTGGTGCATTTGGCAATAACCGGAAAAGTGGAGGGAAAAAGAGCCAGAGGAAGGCAGAGAAACACATATGTAGACTGCCTATGACAAGGAATTGGGGGAATAATGAATAACATCGAACTAATAAGAGGATGTCAAGATAGAACAAAGTGGAAGTCTATGGTCACTAACGTAGAAATACACAGCACCTAAAGAATAATAATAATAATAATAATAATAATAATAATAATAATAATAATAATAATAATAATAATAATAATAATCATCATCATCATCATCATCATCATTAACTGATTAGGGTAGCATATCGTACAAGTACTCCTAGGATATATACGTCTGAAAGGTCACGAAAAAGGCCAGGCTTAGGAACCCTTCAGGTCAAAGGGTATACTAGCTAAAGGGTTAATATTTTACATAATTTGATCACAAAATACAAAAATAAATGCTGTGCTGATCCTGCATGCAAATTCCTGGAGTTTTGTGTATATCTTTACAGGATGGGGCTCTAATACAGGCTTTTAAAATTTAAAGTCACTAACAGAGGTGGAATAATAATAAGCAAATGATGAAATACATTCAGACATCAGGACCAGTAGTTGTGTTAACAGTGGAGTCAAATTGCCTACATCTGTAGCAGCAACAAACAGTACAGTTCAGTCATTAAGTGCTCAACCCATTTTTATGAATACTCTGCCTTCAGAGGGCAGACAGCTAATTCAAAACCGTTTGTCTTGTGATGGGGCCCGGTTTGAGACTTTTTTAAGTGGGAACCATTATTATTAACCATAAATAGGGTTCAAACATCAGAGAATTTGGTTTTATAGAGAGCATGGAGCATCTCAATTAGGGTTGACATGATAATAACACAGACACCAAAATCAAAAATGCAAGTCACATGGTCAGCTTTTTCTGTGGCAAACTCAAGGTTTTGAAACTCTCTTCCTCTGTCTGTCAGATCCTCAAATGAACTGAGATTTTCAAATCCAGATTTCAAAACATCTCCTTCACTTGGCTTTTCCTTCAAAGTCGGCTTTGCCATCTCCCATGACTGGCATCTGAAATGGCCTGGTCTTTTACCACTTTGATTTGGAGTACGATCGATTGATGCCTCGGCGCAATGGAAACGGTGCCATAAAAGTGCATAGTCATCATCACCATCAGTTATCATCATCGTCATTATAATTATAATTAATATTACTATTAGGGATCAACAGGATATCTCCTCGGACATTCATCTTGGCCTAACATCACGTTTTTACAAGTAACTGCCTCAGCAAATACAAGGTGGCACAAAAAAGAGCCTAGTCACATTTAGGTTTGCATTTAATATAGACTGGTTTTTTTGTGCCACCCTGTACTTGGCGTGCAAATAGTTATAGCAAAACTGTAAAAGAATTATCTGTATAAGTCTAACCATCTATGTAATGCCATGGTAGAGATTTGTCGTTTTTGTTTTTTAAAATTAAATTAAATGTGTTTTGCAATTTTTCAATAATGCCAAAGTATGTCAAATCCTAAAATAAGCAGCAAAATTTGGAATTTCTTTACCATCAAATAAACATTAAAGTGGTACCGGTTCGTACTTGGATCCATAAATTGTTCATCAAAAAACTCAGATCCGGTGAAAAATGTCTGCCCAGATGATCCCTAATTATATTATTAATTATTGCCAGTAAAAGTGCACAGCAAAACAACGTACCTAACTGGTTTTTGCAAATGTACGCCAGCTTCTCGGCCGACTGCAGCTTACACATCGAGCAGCGCTTGAAGTATGGCTCGGTCTTTCCGATCCTAAACGACTGAAAAGATGAGTCGTCGATAAATTCAGTCTGTTCAATCACGTGAAAGCGAAAATCAAATCCATCGTCCATTTTCGTTGCGTCGCCCCAGTACAGAAAGTGGTCGTTGTTGACGACTCGGCCGGCGAAGTCGCTCTGGCTGAGAACCGAAATGTGGTCGGTGTAGTACTCGTCCGCCATCGGTCGCATGAACCGATTGATAAGGCACGACTTTCCGATGCCACACGCGCCCTTTTCCTTTTCAGTACCTGACAGGCCAACAACGGCGACATTGTACGTACGGTTTTCGCTCCGTTTCGACATCGCTATCTAGTCTAACTTTCCACGAGGTTTTGTTGTTGCTGTTGTCGCTGTATCAAGAAACCTTCGAGTGCAAACACCACAAATGCTTGCATAACCACAACAGGCAAAACAGACTTGACAGAACAGAGCCATTGCCATGTCACATCAGAGTCCATGATGTAACATTTCTTCAAAAATTGCATCCATTCACCAGTGGAAAGTTACCTTAAACAAACCAAGATATTCAAAAGTCAAAAATCATATTTGAATGCCACACAACTGATTCACCATCATTTCATTTCTGTTTCTAGTATTTCCAAGCACAATCCTAATTACTCAAGACTACATCTTAGATCAGCCTTGAAACTGTACCCGATGAGTAACAGATGAATGACGAATCATTATTGGGGGTGGGGGTAAATAAAAGAACTACTGTGCAGAGCAAAACACCCGCTTGCCCAAAATCTTTGAGTAATCTTCCAGACTATGGCTGCGCATATAATCTACCGGAGAACTGGTATAGCCGAGTGCATAGGTTGGTGTCAATTCCTCCACTCAATAACATGGCGCTATGTAAATTACGGATAGTTACAACGCTCACGTTGGACCTGCAAAAAGCGTGACATTCCAATTGTCGACACGAACTTCACGATTAGATAAGAATGTCTGTTGCGCTAAGAAAAAGCCGTGGAAACCATATCTAGGTAATATAATAGATAAGAGAATATCGTGTTTTAATTTGTATACTTTGGCTTATAACACGCACAATATGGAGGCGGCTCATTTGCTATGCATCAGCAATGTACTGCTTCTCTGTTCCACGCCTTAGCGTCGTACGCAAGTAAGTAAGTAAAATTTCTTTATTTATATAGCGGTTTCAGTTAGTACCGTAGTAGCTGTTTATTTTTATGCGTTTAGTCTCTTTTAAAACAGCAATAGCCAGGATGCAATTGTCAGCTAGGCAGAGGTAAGTATATAATGGTAGGTTTTGGACTTCTCTATCACCAATGACATATAATAATAATTTGATTTCAATTGGTTTGGAAGGCAGTAGCCTGAATGAACACGACTATAATTACTTTCAGCATTTAATAACCAAGTTGTTAGATAACTGTTGAATCCATTTGTCGTTTCAACTGTTATTGCCTACTCAGCCGTGCATTCTCAATTTCTCATACGCCGCACCTGCACTTTGGAACTCGATACCAGGCTCCCAGCTTCACTCCGTATACTTGGACACTTTCAAACAATAAAATCTTGAGTCATCATATCCTATAATTCCTGCATTATCTCCTCAAGTATTCCGGTCTAAGCTTAAATCCTTCCGTTTTCGTAAATCATTTCCTCTAGGGGCCTATAGCTGTAGCAGTAGCTCTCCCTTCGGATGCTGACTATTGTCTGGCTGACCTTATTCCTTTCCCATAGCTATTTTTAAAAAGGCAGAGCGCCTAGGAATAAACAGCTACTGTTGTGATGCGTACCGAGGCGCTATATAAATTTACGAGATTTTACTTACTCGACATTATCAATCAGACGCTCTTGGGAAAGAAGTGACGCTACTGACGTAGGGAAAGAAGTGACGTAGACTAGAAGCATTCAAATTTGAATCATTCGATTTTGCTTTACATTCTTGCTTTAAATTTTCGCTATTTCGATGGAAAATCTTGTAATTTTAGTCACTAATATTAATTTTTATATATTCTGTATTATACAGATGTGCCTTTTTTCACAGTGGTTTCACTATGGTGACAGATGTGCTTTTTATTAACATCCATTAATTATTCACAATTCCAATGAGGCAATTTTTGACCCCTTGTTTGATGGGATGACCCTCCATAATTAAGTCAACAACTCTTTCAGATCAATGACAGGAAACAACAAGGTTATTATTTTTGTGATGATCATTTTTTCCAACTTTTCCAAACCCCCTAAATTGTTGACGTAATTAAGACACTGACCTATTAAATGCCGCTGTTTACGACCTAACGTGATTGGCTGATATGACACCCAAAGTCTCGTGTGCTCCTTCATTATTGTGGCCATTAGGGGCTGTCCATTAATTACGTCAACAGAATAGGGGAGTGGTTTGAAAAAGTTTGACAGTTGTTGACAGGGCTGGAGAGTGGGGAGTCAAGAGAAGATGACGTCAACAATTTCATTTTTTAAACAAATGATAACAAATAAGAAATTTAATGGAATACTATTTGTTACAACGGAAAAAAGCCTGACAAGCAAAAAAGGTCATCACCACCACACAATGACACTGTCTTTATGGGATGATCTTCTTCTTCTTCAGGTGTCATGTATTTCTACATTGACGACTATGGACTTCCATTTCTCTCTGTTGTGTGTTGCTTGTATGAATTCCAATTCTGTAGTCACCCCCTTTACATCAGTCAGTAAGCTGCTGATATACGTCATTCTTTGTCTTCCTCTTGATCTTTTGCCTTCGACTTTTCCAGTAGTTACCAGGAATATTGGGATGATCACTAAGCTTAAAAGACACACATTGATGGCTCTCACTGGCATAACACCTCTACAGAGAACCAAGATAGACAATTGACAAGACATGGTCTTGTCAAAATTCATCATGCCAATTATCACTCAATCTTCCTTCAGGTCTTCTGGTCTAGGGCTCATCCATATATTACGTATGCAAAGAAGGCATATTGTCAATCCCCTCTCCCCGTTTTCACACCGTACATACGAAAAATTTCCCAGATTCCAACCCCCTCAATGCAAAGTACTATATGGATGGACCCCTACCTGGTGCTATGAAATCTGTTTTTATTAACATGCCACATTCAAATTCCAATGAGGCAGTACAATCCTGGTTTGATGGGATAGACGATAGAAAGTAAGTCTTAAGTCTCAATCTGAAGGAAACAAGATTACTACAGTAACTGATCAATTTAATTTGTTATGGATTTCATGTCAAAATCAATTGCATTCAACAATAGCAATGGAAACCTAACTCCTTCTATGATTAGTTAGAAATACACAATGAATCAAGCGCCAGAGCAAACAAGCTGCATATTATTACTATCATTTAAAAAGTACAAGTTATAAAATTTGTTGAAATAGTGAAATTTTAACTGAGTGATTGGGAAATTATTAAATTAACAGTTTTTCACTTAGCTCCTAAACCACTTAAAATCACATTATTATTATTATTATTATTATTATTATTATTATTATTATTATTATTATTATTAAGGTTACATCCTATTTCTCATGCCATTTCCAAATATCACAAAAACAATCCAGAAGCAATCAATCAATTAAACTGATTAAAACACTGTGACAGACCCAGACAATTTCTAAAAAATAAAACTTTAGCAGGTACTAACATAAGATCATGAATAATAATTGAAAGCCTAACAGGTTCAATCAAATAAAATCTCTTATCATTATGTCCAGGGTGCGATTTGTGACCTGGAGCAGTGGGGAGGATATGTCGAGCTTGGGGATGTAGTTGATGGGGAAGTGTAGCAAAGGGGGGGAGATGTAGTGGTGGGGAGATGTAGCAGATGGGGGGATGCAGTAGGGCAGTGGGGCAAAATCCCCCCCCTACAAATCGCGCCCTGATTATGTCAATCAATTGTCAATCAAAATATTATTTTAGCTAAATTATACATCAACAGGTGTGACTTAACCCACAACTTAAAATGATGTCTGGATTTACAGCCATAATAGTTTTTCACACTAAACATAACGAGGACAATTAATTTCAAATGGAAATCAAAAGTATTTATATCAATATTGGTCAGTTATTCTTTGAATACAAAACGTAGTAACAATAAAAATAAAACTGAAATTTTTACCAAAATCCAAACCAAACACTAATGCATTCTTGAGTCTCCTAAACAATATGTATCTATAATGTCATCTCGTTTCCCAGTTTCATTAGTTGCATCCATTTTAAAACCCAATACCACAACCTGAAAAATAAACAGAGATATAAATACTTAAAGTTATAATCTAGTTAAAATTCACTAAAATTTATAAAAGCTAACAATATGCAACAGGTTTACCAATACCAGTGACAACCATCTTCTAAACTACCAAGAAAACAAAAACATATAGATGGAACATTCACTGTACGGGTGAACAATTACATATTTTAACACATGAAAATTACAATTAAGGTGCAATGTAATCTCTTCACAGCAACACCACCCACCCACCCGCCCACCCACCAATCCACAAGCACATAAACAAACAATAACTAATATACACTCACACCACTGCAAATTGTTGTACTATATGTTCTCATTCCAAATCATCATCATCATCTTCATCTTGATAAGGATTGTATTCTTCGTTTTTGCTTTCCGACAGTTCCGAACGAATGGCCATCTCAACACCCTGACAGCAAACACATTATGCTGATCAAAAGGAAAACGACATTGACCAGGTCAACCCAAAACAAAAATAAATACACCCCCCCAACACACACACCATTTTACACCATTTCTGTTAAGTGACCACTGTTTCTCTTCAGATTTGCATTTTTATATTAGACAATTTCTAAACAGGGATTCAAACCTTCTAGATCTTCAATTCGAGCCCGTTTACCCAGACAAGGAAGCACGTATCTCTGAGATAAAACTCTAGCATCTGATTGGAAGAGAACCCGAACTTAGCTGGACTGAATCTCAATGGAAAGACCGTTGGAAGACACCGAATGACCTTGGAAGAAATAGCAGAGGACAGAGAACTTTGGAGAGATGTCATGGAGAAGTCAATAACTGGACACAGCTGGAGGACAAAGACCTGAACTGAACTGTCATGATCTACAAGCTCATCCTTAGTAAGTGCTTCTTTCTTATTGGTGTTATTTCAAATTAAACTGATTTTATTCTTAATTGTCCTGTAAATTGTAAGCAGTAACAAATATCCATTAGCACCTGATAGACAAATTTTGTTGCATTTTGCTCATCGAAATCATACAGTGATCTAATAAGACCTAAATTGTCAAAATAAGTTCTTGCTGGTGTATTAAATGAGATTTTATCATCATTACATAGATCATGTATCATTTTGCCAACTGTATCATTTACTTACATCTTTGAAGACTTTCTCAAATTCTGATAAAGCCGGTTCAGAACTAAACTGCGCTTGAAACGTTTTCTTGAGCGGATCGTTTGAAGAAAAGTCTAGTGCTGTCCATTCGCAAGTGTTTCTCTGAGTCAACCTAAGGAAACAGTTTTTTAAATTTCAATTAATCTTCCAACCCAGAATAACACCCCCAACAAACATGGCATCTTACACAATGCATCACAAACACTGACAGGCCATTTCAGAGGTCAAGGGTGGCCCAGGACAGAGAGCTTTGAAGAATGAAAAGATAACAGACTCCCAAACAAAGCACTCTACACATACAAAGAAGACAAGAGAGGAAGAGGAAGGCACAGGAAAAAGTGGATGGATAACATTAAAGAAGACTTTGGAAGATACCAGATATCAGTAATCAATGGAAAGAGATAAACAATGGAAAAAAGAAAAATGGAGAAGTATCATGTCTAGCTATTGCTTCTAATGAGCTGGCAGAAAGCAACTATGATGATGGTGATTCTTATCTTTGTTTTGGATGATTACAAACAAACATTGATATAAACTTGAATAAAAAAATTGGGGTCCAACAGAGGGCCCTTAATCCTTCTTCCTACACTATGATAGTCTCTCAACAAGCGACGGACAGAGCCTAGGGGCCTAATAGAAGATTACTCCTATGCCAACGAATGACACTTTAGCATGACTTTCATTAACTAACTAAACAGTTCGTAAAGAATCTAAAGATACATTTGTTCAATGCGTTTGACTGCTAACCTTATGCTGTGAAGCACCAATTTAATGACCTTGTTAGCTATATAAATTCTCAGATAATAATAATAATAATAATAATAAAATAATAATAATAATAAATCTTAGTGCATATATGCAGATAGCAACTGAAATGATGATGATGATTAATAATTGACATCAAGGCAAGAGAAAGTAGATGTACCTTTTAATTTCGTAGCTGTCGCAGATAATATGATTGCAGATAACTACGCTGTTATCGGTTTCCATTCGAAGGCGATAACCATACACATCGTCGTCCTCGGTAACGACGATATAGCCCAAGCCACCATCCTGCAAAAAAATACAACGCAAAACTTTCACTCTTAATCAAATCAAACTGAATCTATGTTACACAGACTTGCATACAACCCAGTGCTTGGGCATATTTGTGGGTTTGATACCCGCAGGAGCCCTAAGGTTGACTCAGCCTTCACTCGCTAGATGGCAAATGAGTGGCACTGAATACTGCAAGTCAAACAGGCATGCTATTCTATACACTGGGTCCATATAAATAGCATTTTCAAAAAGAGGCTAAAAACTTGGTTGTTCCACACCAGTTATGAACTTTAACTCTGTAATGTGTTCACGTAGCCCACCTGTGGACGAGTCACCGCGTTAATCTGAACGTTGCTTACTTACTTACTTACTTACTTAGCATTGCACACCTGGCTGAGGGCCTCTGAAACAGAGATCAGCGCCGCCCTACAATCCCTGCCTTCAGGTACGAGCTCGTCAAGGACTTTAACTTCGATAAGAGTTGATATATAAGTAAATAAAAATAGGTTCTAGGCATATCAGCCAGAAGGACGCAACTAACACCAGAGTTTATTTTTCCTCAAAACTCCCTCAGAACCCCCAAATTTCTGCTAATTGGATGGCTTGTGTCCACTCAGATGTGGAATAAGACCTGGTGAGCCATACAGCTATAAAAAGTTGGGAATTTTTAGACTTGAGTGCCACGTTTTCCAGGCATTTTCCACTCACATGTTGGACTCCATCCGTAGTTTGGTACGTGAGGTGAGCACGTTTAGAAAATATTGGAGGCGACTGCTCTTCATCATCTTCTTCATCATCCTGCGATTGGGTTGATGTGGTTTCCTGTATCCCAGCAGCCGTGGCGGCAGATGTAGGTGCAGGCTTTGAGGTTACTGGATGACTTTCACTGCAACTGTTACCGGATGTAACTTCAAATGTACGAATGTCTTCCACTATGGTACTTTGGCCTAAGCGAAAAAAATTAGACATAAATCAAACACACTGCCTGCTGCATTTACCAGTAGTGTCAAAATTATAGTCACACCAGTTGAATTATAGAACATATCCATTTTGATAGCAACATATTAAGCTTGCCTAAAACCATCTATCCAAAAGATTTCAATCAAATATATTAACCCCTAAACCGTGTATTTAACTGTAACTCAATGTAAAATGGACGGATATATCCGGGATCCCCAGTTAAGGGGTTAAATCCAAAGTCAAAATCCAAAGAAAAAAGTTTGGTACTGGCAAATAAAGCAGAAATGGTGGCTGAAAGCTTCAGTCATGAAAGTATGAAACTACACAAATACTGATGATCACATTATCCAATATGAATGTGTAAAAGCTTAACACTAAATATGCCCAAATTCTTAAGAGTCACTAACCATCAGATCCCTCATTGACTGTGACAGAGGAGAAATATGGTAGATTAAGAATGTAAACATACTTTATGCATAGGACAGACAAATTTGCACTGCATTAATTTTTTCACATGCTGTTTTACTACTACTACTACTACTACTACTACTACTACTACTACTACTACTACTACTACTACTACTACTACTACTAACTAATAATAATAATAATGCATGTTGTTTTACTGGAAAGGACAATCCACTGATGAATGAAGACCAAAACAAAAGAGGGTGACCAAAAAGATGTTGGGCGGATGATGTGGAGGCGTGGGCAGGAACGCAGTTGTCAGCAGGATACAGGAAAACACAGGATAGATATTGCCAGAGTAAGGAAATTCATGTTGTCAACTTGGCTTCAGTTCATGATGGAAACAGGAGAAGATAATGCTGTTCATACTTGTGCAGTTGAACATCAATAAAAGACAACATGTACCTGGTTGCGATAATTCCCTTTGGCATTCTTCAAATCTCTCTCTAAACTTATCAGAGACATCCTTTGCCTAAAAAGAAAATTAAAAAGCTCAAGTTACAGCTGAAAACAACAAGTTTTTCCCTCAAACCAAAAATTCCTACCCCAAAACCATGAAGTCCTACCCTAAAACCATGAAATACTACCCTAAAACCATGAAATCCTACCCTAAAACCATGAAGTCTTATCAATTTATTTAGTGAAATACTGCCAAAAATCTGGGCACAAGAAATGACAATCACCAATAGTATGACAACCCACCTTAAACTTAAGAGCAAACTTCTCCATTTTTGCTTCCCCGTCAGAGAAATCTTGAGCGAACCAACACCAAGCATTTTCAGACGTACTCATTGCCTGAAGTTTCATTTCAACGGTAAGAAGATGGTTGCACGCCACTTTATGTACCTGTTCTCGCCGTAACAAGAGCCGGAAAGTTCCTAACAGAGCAACATAAACTCAATAAGATAATCAACATCTGTTCATCAAAATCCTAACCCTTTTACCCAGCAGTCCGTATTACCAATAGGTTACAAGGCCGAAATATCGGCCTTACAGACAGAGTAAAAGGGTTAAAGTACCAACAATTTAAAAAACAACTAAATGAGACTTATCAAACAGCTACAAATAAAAACACCAAAAGCTGTTCATCTTTATAAGACATATTACGGTCTATGGAAAATATTTCTGAGTGCTTAGTCAGAAAAATACAATAGCTAAGCAATTCAGTTACATTCTACAGCATATAACAATATGAAGAAGAGTGTACAGGGTGGCACAAAAAAATTGTCTAATCACATTTAGGTTTTCATTTAATATAGTCCGGGTTTTTTGCACCACCCTGTAATTGTGAATAGGCTAAACTATATCATGTATAATGCATGGCTAAACTATATAATATATAAACAATACACTGTATAAGTTGTAATTGACGCCAATAGAAGCCGAATATAGCATTCAACTCCTGTTAGAGACAACTGTGATCTCAGCAACAAGTTTCAAAAGCATCCCCACTGTTCCTTTGACTACAAGACTGCTCTAAACGCCACATCAAAACTTACCATTGACTTGATGCTTCAGTATCTTCATGTCACCAGTCCCGCGTTCCTTCCACTGCCCGTTGTCGAAGCGGTAGAGTTTGCCCGTTCTCGGAAAACCTCCCTCTCTTCCTCCTCTCCGGTTTTCACCTCCACCTCCGGCAGCTGAACGACTGGCGTAAACGTGATCCTGCAGCTGTCCTCGTCCTCTTGGGCATGGTCCTCGTCCTCTTGGGCGTGGCCTTCGCCTCCTCTTTCGTCGTCCTCGTCCTCGTTCTTTTCCCTGTTGGCCTTCATCTTGGTGCTTCCAAACAGGGTGCTGCCCGTGCCATCCCACTTGAAATCAGGATCTACTGAAATAACAAAGCGGGTAAAAATATCCACCAAGCTAAAAGAGATCAAATACTGTAAGTCACATGTTCATCCTTCAACTGTGTCCTTTTTGCAAAATTAATATACAAAATGGCCAAAGAATACCAAATAATACAAATTATATCTGTCCAATAACAGTAAAAATCTTCCTATTCATATCCATAATTGATAGAAAATCGCATAGATATATTCACAATTTCAAAACCTATCATAAAAACAACAAATTACTGAAACACATTATACTAATGCAAAGAAGTAACTGCATATTAAAGTGAAATCAATTTTTGCAAGCTAATGACACATGAAAGTCCAAAAGACAGCGAAACATTAGCAAAGAATTGAGAAAACAAAGAAAACAAAGAGTAAGTATAACTGACTAGATGAAGAATCGGGAAATGATGTCACAGTCGTAGTAGTTTCTGAAGCCAGTGAGGCAAAATCCACACCCTGTCCAACGCTACCAAAGATACTTGACTGCTGAGAAGAACTCTGCTCCTGGTGAGATTCTGTTACATTACATTACATAGAATTTAGACACATGTTACATTTACAATTATACAATAACCAAGGTAATTATGGCAACAGTGCAAAAGAACAACAACAACAACAACCAATACAACCCAAAATATAGAAAAGTTGAAAAAAACTAAAGAGTAGAAGTGACAGAAAACTTGTTAACCCTAAACCATCGTAATCGAGTACATTCGGTTACATTGCATACAATTACAAAGTATCTTGTTACTTAAGGGTTAACAAAACTACAAATCTAGACATTTAAATGCAGTAAGAAATAGTAAGATGTTTATAATAAAAAAAACATTAAAATTTAACTATGAAATAAGTTCTTAGTGCAAAAGGTACCTTGCTTCTGAGCTGCAGAAGGCTGAGAAGCGTTACTTCCAAACCCAGTATGCGAGCCAAGAGCGATACTACCAAATACAAACGACGACGATCCAAGTGCAAACGAAGGTGCACTAGCAGCAGATGAAACGGCTGTTGCTGGAGCTAAAAAAGCAATCAGAATTTCTTCATTTAACCCCTTCACCCCATATGCTGTACTGCATATGTCATAGTAGCATAGTGATCAATAGCAACATGGGCAGTGAAGAGGTTAATATAGCAGCTATGTCATAAAATGGTGAAAATTTATTGAAAATAAACTCCAGTCTTACAGAACAACGACCAACTTACCCATCAAGTGCATCACAATAACAGCACTTTTATGTTAATAGGCTATTTCTTAAGCTACAAATGCTGCAATCAACTGAACTAAATCTGAAGACTAAAACATACAATACACGGTGGACCCATAAAACCGGTACCACCTGGTTTCACTGGAAATATTTTCACAGCCCCTGGGTCAAAATGTATGAAATCTGGTGTACTTCTGTATTATTATTATTATTATTATTATTATTATTATTATTATTATTATTATTATTATTATTATTATGACAATTTATATAGTGCAATAAGCATAGCAAAGGCCAAAGTCGAGCACACTTTACAGAAGGCACTTGTAGGAGATAGTAAATAAGTGCGTCTTTAGTTTGTTTACAAACAGTTCGGAAGAGGTCTCTTTAGTCTCTTCATCTGGCAATGCATTCCATAGGATGGGGTTCATACTGTAGTGTAGTAACATACTGTAGTATGCTGGGTTGCTAAAATAACTATATGCCTTGTTACATTGTTTGCAAAAGAGACTGCATAAAAGCAGGAAGAATTTATGAATTAAAATTTCAAGTTACCATTGCCTTCAGCTGGTTTTGAAATAGAATTAGCAGCAGGAGTTTTGAAAGCATCTACTTCTTTACCAGCAGACCCAAACTTGGGGTGAGGACTGGCCAAAACAGATGGATCCACAGATGCTGAAAAAAACACAAATTTTACACATTCAAAACTTGAATTAAACATATGCCAGAAAGTTCCAGAACAAGTATGCATATTCTAGTAACACACATAACAAGGGGAACATTCAACACAAGGGAACCTAGAATGCAGCATCTTTTAAGAAAATCTTTAGCAGTTTAATATCATGCAAAGTAAATCATCTTATTCATCTTCATCAACAGTTATCAAAAGAAATGCTTAGAACACTGTTACAGAGATTCCAATGATAAGTTTTCATACATGAAGAATTAGCAATAAGTAAGTAAATTAACTGAATCATGGAGCAAATGGCTCAGAATCACATACAAGTAACACACCATGAATGAAGAAATCAAAAGAAAACACAGCAACCACAAATCACAACACCATCAATTATTATTATTATTATTATTATTATTATTATTATTATTATTATTATTATTATTATTATTATTATTATTAAACTGACAATTTCTTGTGCACACATTAACAAAATGTCAGGAGCAAGGGAACATTACAGAGTCCAAAATAAATAAAATAACAGTCATCCAAAACAAATGAATGGAAAACAATCTAAGGCAGAAGAGAATAAGATTTACTAAACAAATAAATCTTGAAATTTTTCTTAAAGGATGTCAGAAAACAAGATGATTTCACAATCAATGTCACCGATAATTGAATGGGCAGGCCCAGTAATGAGGATGTTTATGACAAAAGAAACTGCAAAATAATCATCATATTAAAACTGGAAGGGAAAAGACCAGTGGGATGACAATAAAGAAGATGAATAGATTGTCTCAAAGCCAGTGTACTATCTATTCGAGGGGCCAGCAACCTATGGCCCGTGGGCCACATCCAGCCGGCCAGTGAGTTTTACCCGGCCCTCCAGCCCCCACAGCTTTCTTTGTATAAAAAAGGTCACCACCCTTTTAAAAAGTCTGACAAGCAAAAAAGGTCAACACTAATTTTTCACTATTGATATGTATATTTTTGAGAACTTCTGAACTTTTTCCAGCACAAACTTTCTAAATAGGTTGCTGACCTTGGATCTAGTCACTCAAAGACAGTGACTGACTCTTGAGGATGTAGTCACCCAAAAACCAAGAATGGAAGGCTCTCATAGAGAAAATAGTGACTGAAAACAGTCAAAGGACAATAACATGGCATGACATCAACTATGCACTGTTAGAGGCCTGAAGCATAGAATTATATAATAAAGAAGATTTTAGTCGATTTTGTAACGATTTATAATTCTTTCAACACACAGTCCAAAACATTCAACCGGAAGATCCTAAAATCCAAACCAAAGACTCCAAATCTAATATGAAGTCAGTAAGTAAATACAGCATCTCACAACAACAACACATACAAAAATTCGGAGAACTTACCTCTTGGAGCAGCTTCCGGAACGCGTTTTCCAATTTCAGAAAAGTCAAAGGAATCGGGATCGCATCCACAGCATCCGGTGCAACCGGGAGAGTCCAGATAATTATAAAAATAAGTTGGAAGCTGAAGCTGCACGGCCTTCTCCATCCACTGTTGCGACGGTGTCTTCACACTGACTAATTCACATTCGGATTCAGATTCTGAAGAATAAAACGTTCTGATAAGTCAAAATTCTACTTGTTCAGTATTTAACCCTAAATGCCACATACTTTGGATCTATATGCAATGGAAACTGAGGATATTCGTTTGCGGTGGTTTAATGGTTAAAACACAAAATAAGGGTATCCAGTGTTTACAACAAAGTCCGGTTGCTCCGCCCACTGGTGGGCAGAAACCATTGACGTCTATTAATAGGCGCCAATGGCAGATGACGTCTATTAATAGACGCCAATGGCAGAAGCAGATTTCTTGCTGGTGGGCATAGATCAATGACCATAGAGAGTGAGTGTTCTGGATACTCCTATAAGGCTAATGACAAAAATTTAGATAATTATCTAAAATCCTTCACAACATTCCTCTGTTAATCAATCTTTGGTCACAACAGTTAAAAGAATAAAATTGACTGACTGCCCTTTTTTATTTCAACTCAAATTCCAAAGTTAACTTTGACATGGTTGTACAATTCATTTCTTTTCAAAGTAGTGTAGGCAATTATGACCACTTGCTTTTGCGGCATGGATTATAAATCAACACAATCATCTGGTTATACAGTAGACTTAAAACCAATCTAAAACTCAACACCAAACGATCAGGAATTTTAGCAAACCACAAAAAACCAATACAAAGATATGCAGAGTAAAATTTTCTTGATGTTATAAACCATAACTGCCTACCTGACACACCTTGGGAAGATGAAGCCGGCTTCTTCAGAAGATCTAGCAGTAATTCATTACCGGTTTGCTGAAGTGTTGCAGACATGGATGGACCAGAAGGCCTTAAAGCCTGCACACTTTCCAACGCCTTGTTAAAAGCAGCTTGAAACTCGGAAGCAGTCTGACTGTCCTTAAACCGGATGGAAAAGTTCTCGTGAGCGGTCTCTCCGTCGGAGTAGTCGGTGGCGTGCCAAGTCCACGCCTTCCCTTCGGTGTTTGGCATCGGTTTCAGAGAGATCTCGGGCGTGAGGCGATGGTTCATGCAGATCTTTAGGACCTTCTCTCGACGCATGAGGAGGCGCACTTGTCCGTTGTTCTTATGCCTAAGGATCTTAACGTCGCCGATGCCACGTTCCTTCCACTCTTTTCCACAGTAACGGTAGAGCTTTGCCCTCTGGCTGTACAGCACTTCTTCGTCCTCCTCTCCCGTCTTCACCTCGACATTATCGGGCAGTTTGACGATTGGTTCAAATACAATATGATCGTCTTCACCGTCGGTATTCTTGTAGAAGCCACCATCCGGTGACTGGGGTGACGCCGGAGAAGCAGCAGCGGCGGCAGCAGCAGCCGCCGCACTACCTGCCTTGCTAGGAGTGGCGAAACCAGATGGTGCAAGAGGAGCTGGAGGCGGTTCCTTGGGGGTAACACCCGCAAAACTGAAAACAGTCGAACCAAACGCCTTGTGACCAGACAAAGAAGACAAACCAGAAGAAGTGCTGGTAATCACCGGAGTGTCTGCAGTTGATGATGATGATGATGACGGTGGTACGCCAGAACCACTTGGAGGAGCAGAAGTGGAACTACCGAATGCCGGGTTTGCCACATCAGATTTTATTGTCGCGTCGCCCGGTTTCGGAGATTCCGCCGCCTTTCCGCCAAAAGTGCCGAGAGAAAATCCTTTGCCGCCGAAAGAGAACGCGCTAGGGACAGATCCAGAAAAAGGCTTGGAGGCAGCGGCCGTAGCAGCATCGGATGCTGCAAATCCACCAAAGATTGGCTTGGAACCGTCAGTATTGTCGCCGTCGACTGGTTCACCTTTACCTGTCGTTTTCACGGGTTGTCCACTGCTGTTATCAGCAGGCTTGGTGTTGCCAAAGGTGAACCCTGCAAAACCTGAAGAAACCTGACCAAACCCAACAGGTTTTACATCAGCGGATTGTCCTTCTTTACCACTATCCAAAGCAGTTGATCCGAATCCTTTTCCAAAACTGACAACTTGGCCAGAGTTGAACACAAATCCTCCAGAAGGACCCAACTTCGTCTGAAGGGAAGCACTAGCATCCAGTGGCTGTGCTGCACCCTGTACGCCCGGTTTAGGAGTCTCACAAGCAACGCACTTAGTTTTACCACCATCATTCTTAACATAGCATGCATCACACTGCCATTCACCTTCCTTGGGTTTGAACAAACTTGCAAGTGATGATGAAGATCCAATATTGTCTATAATCTTTCCTTGTAAAGAAACAGGTTCAATTTTAGCACCAGGTTTAGGAGTTTCACAAGCAGCACACTTAGTTTTGCCAGCATCATTCTTAACATAGCATGCATCACACTGCCATTCACCTTCCTTGGGTTTGAACAAACTTGCAAGGGATGATGAAGATCCAATAGTGTCTACAATCTGTCCTTGTAAAGAAACAGGCTCAATTTTAGCACCAGGTTTTGGAGTATCACAAGCAATGCACTTAGTTTTACTACCATCATTCTTAACATAGCATGCATCGCAATTCCATTCACCTTCCTTTGGTTTGAACATCGTTGCCAAGGAACAAGACGAAGACTCAACACCTTTGGAATTATCACGAAGCACACCTTCACCGTCTGTCAACACCGCCCTCTCCTTTTCAGGCATAGAGACAGAACTCCCAGCCACTTCTGATGATTCGGTTGCCTTCAGCAACCTCTGCTGGCAGTCCTCGAAGCAGCGCTTGAAGTTTTCAGCCTGTTCGGCCGTCTTGAATTTCACCGCAAGCTGCTCTTCCCGGAGTTCCTGTTCAGAGAAATCTTTGCAAACCAACACCACGCGTTTTCTGAAACCTTCATCGGCAGCAGCGACATTTTCGACGTTATGGAGTGATTCGCGCACACCTTCAACACCTGCTCCCGTCTCATGAGGATTCGGAATTTGTTGTCGAAATTACGCTGGAGGATCTTGATCTCCCCGATTCCTCGCTCCTTCCACTGTTTCGAATCATTGTCCATTCTGTAAAGCTTAGCCCGTTCTCCGAATAATTTCTTCTCATTTTCCTCTCCAGTCATTACTTCAACTTCTGGAAGAGAAACCAAAGCCTCAAAGCTCTTATCGGGGACATACTCATCCGCTGTATCGTCGTTTCCATCCTCTGCTTCTACTTCCAAGTTCTTTGTCGACTCAAAAAGGCGCTGTCCCTTGTTTTTGAAAATGTTGTCGACTTTCTTCGACTGGAACGTGCCAGCACTACTAGCATTACTCCCAGAAGGCAAAACGTTCTCAAAACTCAGTTCAGTAATAGCCGATGATTCTCCAAAAACCTTGGTAGCTGCATCAGATGGTTTGTTTGATGGTGTTGAGCTCTCCGATCTGACTTGCAAACCTGCCTGATCACCTTTATCACCCTTGAGTATCTGTGCAAGAGTTCCTTCGCCAGAGACCGGCCAGGTGAAACCAGAAGGAAATGCCTCGCCAGAACCTTGCGTCCCACTTGGTTTTGCATTTTCTGGTTTTGCCGACTCAGAATTTGGTTTAACAAACGAGAAACTTGCAAACGGATTAGGAGGCTTGGATGCTTCCTTTTTCTCCTCTTTATTAGTCTTCTCAGTTGCTGCAAAAACTGGGGGTTTGCTGAAAGTGAACCCCCCAAAATTCAGACCAGAAGTGTTTACTGTGGACGATGGCGTTGACAGCACAGAATCTGAGTTAGGACCAGAAGTGCTAAATTTCGACGGCGCAAAGATCACGGCAGACGCTTCTGCCGTAGATTTGTTAGCAAATGAGATGATGTTCGTGAGTGACTGTGCAGAAGATGTGCTCAATGGAGGAAAGAGCGATGCTTTTGCACCGGCGCAAGCTTTGATGCAGAAAATGCAGATCCAAAAACAGGAGTTGGTACAGCAGACGCATTCGATTTTGCGGTCATAAATGAAGACAACACAGGAGCCGGCACACCGGCGCCATCTGCCTGTGATACAGAAGCAGCAGGAACCAGAGATGAAAATGTGAATGCACCAGATGATGATGAAGTTGAAGAAGAGGAAGAGGCAAAGCTCACGGATGAATTCGGAAATGCAGACTCCCCAAATTTCGCACCGGATGAAAAAGAAAACCCGCCAAATCCACTTCCGACCGAACTCGGCTGCAGTGCGGCAGAGAACATCGGCTTTCCCGGCGGCAAAGCCGAGGCTGAAGTCACGGAGCCAAAAAGTGGCAGCGATGGCTTTGCCTGTTGATCAGAGATGGCTTTACTTACAGGAGACGGTGTGAAAGAAAATCCTGACATCTTCAACAACTGAGATGAAACGGTGGAGCAGAATCCGTCGGTGTGATTTGTGGAACGGAGGTCTGCAGAGCCTTTGCTTGACCATCCGTCTCTGCGCCCGCAATCAGTTTCTTTGCTCTGTCGATGTTTTCAGCGAACTGCGACGATACGTCTTCTGACTTGAATTTACAGCAAAACTGCTGCAACTGTGGTTCTCCGTCAGAACAATCCACAGCACTCCACGTGAGTACCTTGTCCTCTCCTGGCGTTTTCCTTGCAACCGCCATGTCAGGCTTGATGTTGTGATTGGCACAAACTGCGTGAACGTGTTCGCGTCTCATCAGAATCCGCGCACGCGCGTTTTCCGTTGTAGAGAATCTTGAGAAGGCCGACGCCGCGCTCTTTCCACTTCTTATCGGCAAACCGGAATAGTTTCACAACTTCGGAAAAAGAACGGTCTCATCCTCTTCTCCGGTTTTTAGGTCAACAACCTCGGGGAGCGTAACGATCGGCTCAAAATGAGGCTCTGTGTGTTCGTCTTCGGGGTAACCTTCCTCTCCGTGGCTTTCGTTGCTGTGGTTCAGCGGTTGCGCCACAGTGGGGACGTTACCGGTCGGTTTTCCAGCTATGATGCTTGGTGCCGGTAGCACTCTTTCTGCGGACGAGGAAGATGACACCACCACCTTGAAAACTCGCGGCTTGTTGGGGATAGTCAGGACCAAATCAGACGTCAATGCCGGACTATTTTCGCCGTCCGACTTTCCAATCACTTCAATGCTCTGCTCTTCGCTTGGCCTATGCGCTACATAATCCTGTCTAGTACCTGTGCTGGGAATTTCGTTCTCACTTCCGACAAGTTTCGGGACGGAAAAGTATCCCGGTTGCAAAGCCGAAACAGAGCCAACGATGCCAGTGGAACCGGTCGTGGCTCGGGCTCCCTTGACTGCTTCTTGCCCGGGAGAGTGGTCAAACTCGTGGTCCTGGCCAAAAGTGCAGCCCTCGTGGGGGGCATAATCGTCCGTATCGAGTTTAGAAGACGACGGTGCAAAGTGTGAAGCCAGGTGGACACCTCGTTGGCCCATTCCTGCATAGGTGACTCCGTATGCAGCGGGCAAAGTCTGCTGGTATCCGCGATATAAGCCCCGTGTATGGCAGCCGCAGGGTCGTAGACATGAGACCCCCAATATTCGTAGCCCTCGCCCCTAAATGGCGACGGCTGGTACATAATTGCTGTTGGCGGCTGCTGCGTTGCCATGGCAGCGGCGGGTGGAGCCAGAGTTGGTTGAGCAGCAACAGCAGCTGCCGCAGCAACCGTCTGATGCTGTTTCAATTGATCGGCAGTGTCCTGGAGTTTTGATTCTAGCAGAGTCACCCGCTCCTGAAAATCCAAAACAATTTTTATCCCACATATTGAACGCATAATAAATAATCGTGGCTCAAAATATCAACAGAATATCGTGCTAGCAATTAAGAACAAACTTTTTGCAAATCAATCACACATGTACTGAAATTTTAAAAAAGCACCATCCATACTCTAAAAATGCAATCAAATGTTATCTTCACAGTTAAAAGTAGAACTCATTTAACCCCTTAACTGGGGATCCCGGATATATCCGTCCATTTTACATTGAGTTACAGTTAAATACACAGTTAAGGGGTTAACACCATTATCTTCTCCTTGTTCCTTCATGAACTGAATTTGAGGAGATAGCAATATCTATCCTGCATTTTCCTGACTGCTGCTGCTGACAACTGCAGTTCCATCAACTCCTTCACATCATCCGCCCATCTTTTTGGTCGCCCTCTTTGTCTTTTTCCTGGCATCATTCCTTGCTGGATTGTCCTTACTAGTGTTGACCTAGCATTGCTTTTCCTTTGAACATGCTCACTTAGTGCAGCTGTGTTGATATGAAAACAGAGTCGGTCGCTTTCTAACCTGAAGTTTTTGGATTGTAGATCGATTGTCCTTCATCTCGTCCATGATAATCTTGAGCCACTGGTCCTGGCCGTGTGACAGTGATCGCAGCTGTGCATCCAAGCGATCCGGACTTGGTCTCAATCGGGTTTCACTCTGCAAAATCAATTCAACTCATAAGCTAATCAAATTAATCCAGATTTTAAAATAATTTCTCTTATTTTCTCCCACTTCATAACCCTATAACTACCAGTAACCAATGACGACGACAACAATGATGATGATGATGATGATGATAATTTCTCTGTTCTAAGACAGATCCAACAAGCCTTCACCACCCCAGAAATGAGGAGTGTGATGGTATCTTGTTGCCTTCCTCACAACAATTGGGGTGAACAACCTGCCCAAGGTTGTCCACCCCAATTCACACAATGGCTATGTTCAGAATCAAATGGTCTACCTTTCAACTGCCTGGCAATAATCCTACCACTACTCAAGTAAGCAATTAAGAGTATTAAAAACATAGCAAGCCTCACAAAACATTCTCAATGGCAAACCATCTAACCTTATGCTGTGAAGCACTCTTGATTTAGGCTTAGGCCTTGTTATAGGGCTATATAAATTCTCAGATAATAATAATAATAATAATAATAATAATAATAATAATAATAACAATAATAATAGTAATAACAGTGACTTCACGACTCGTTGCATAACTTTCAAAAGAATCATCACCTTTACATTCACAGTAAAAACAAGCACTTTAACCCCTTAACTGGGGATCCCAGATATATCCGTCCATTTTACATTTGAGTTACAGTTAAATACACAGTTAAGGGGTTAAACAGATTCAACTACCCCCTCCCCGTCCACTTACCCGGCTGTAATCAGCTTCTGATATTAACGACCTTTGCACCTGAGGCGTGCTGTGGGTCAGAGGGGGGCCCTTTCTGCTACCGTAGATACTCCTCTCCGACTTTTCAGAACCCGTAAAATTATTACATGGGAATTCATCTTCGTCATCAAAAGTGTTTCCTACGACAAAACACAAAGGTTCACGCACATAAGTAAAGTCACCAATTCAATGCTAAAAACAATTATCGGAATAATAAAATAATCCAAGAAATAAAATCATGGGATTGTCACCTCAAATCGGTTGCGTTGAAGTTGTTTTTTGAAACCAAGAAATAATCACCTAGTAAATGAACATGTATGTATGTATGTATGTGCAAACCACCCAGTCTCATCAGTCTGGTTTCCACATCATCTATTTCTTCTGCCACTCGCTCATTGAGTATCTGAAGCAAAAGAAACAGACTCTAAATCACAAATAAATATCATAAAACAATAAAATATTTAATTTTCAAAATTTCATTGTTTACTGACTTTTACCATAAAGCATTTATCATATGCTCACCGAAATGGCAATTCCACAAGAAATGCTATCTAGAAAGTGAAAATTTTCACAAAAGATTCCTTTGTAAATGAAAATACAAAATTATTTTACTCATTTACAAATCTATCATGTCTATATGAATTACAATCAAATCCAAATAAACCCACATTTGTGACATCACTAGGAATAAGCCAAAAGCAGAACAATGATTACTTTAGCAAAAGCTGTCATTTCCAGCTCCATATAAAGTTCTTACAGTGCGATGTATAACAGTCACACACAAGTTAAACTGATTTTACTTTTAACACAGGCAATACATACATGATATCTGTCGCCTTTAATTCGATCAAGGGTTTCATAAAGGTCATTCTTCGACCTCAACAGAAGTTCACGGCCATGATTATGTGACGAGGACTCATTGTGAAACGAAGATTGCCCAAGAACTGCCAATTCCTTGTGAAGCTAAACAATCAAAAATGCCATGTGTCAAATAAAAGAACAAGAACAGGGGCAGGTGATAGGACAAAATGTCAGCGGACAAACTGTAACCCCAAACCTTGACATTTTGTCTGCGGACATTTTGTCTGCGGACATTTTGTCTGCGGACATTTTGTCTCGCGGACATTTTGTCTGGACATTTTGTCTCACGGAGGGGGACATTTTGATGGACATTTTGTAGTGGACATTTTGTGATTCTTGCCGGACATTTTGTTGTAAGGCAGTGGAGTAGTGCATGATTCTTGCCATGCTAGCCACTGCACAATCAGACCCTAGCCACTGCACAGCAACCTTGGACAAGTTGTTCTGTGAGAAAAACAATGGGAAACCTCCTCACACAAAATGGACCTGCTTTGGGGTCGACAGCATCGTCAATTTGTCACTTTTCTGCACAGAAGTGCCACTCCAAATCTCATTACTAAGATTTCCACTGTTTTAATATGAAATTCAAGGTCTTTTCTCAGGAAAAAAATTGAACTATATGAATTTATACCCCAATCATCCATCAATATTGATTGTGCTCACTGTAAAACAACACATTATCATGGTTCATAACATATCTCTTCTCCTCCTCCTCCTCCTCCTTCTTCTTCTTCCTCCTTTTTCTTCTTCTTGAGCCATTTGCACTCCCACTGGAGCATAGGCCACAAACAAGATCTTCCATTTCATAACAAAATACCTTTAATTTAACCAGCAAACACTGCCAAATATATAAGCATTTTTTCATTTTTTGCTACAATACTTGGAAATCAAACAGTGCTAAACTTTTTCAAAAGCAGTTTAAGTCGGACAACTCCCAGACCCAATTTTATTGACCACTACTGGGAAAGTCCCTGACTAGCCTAACAACAACCAGAAATCCTGGATATAGTGGCAAATCTGAAACTCACCAAGGCACTCTGGAACGCAGCCTCAGCAGATTTGATCTGACCAAACAGTCTGATTGCCTGCGAGTGCCGGCCGGCATTCTTTGCCTCCATTGCCTGAAATAGTCGACCCTCGTCCAGATAAACGGACACGTGTCTTGGACTCAGGCTGACGTCGCTGCCCTCAAACATAGGATTTCGCTGCATGGAGACCGATCGTTTCCTACAAAAAAATACAAAACTTTCTGCCTGCATTGACATGAAAAATGAACACTCAAACAGTGAAGACCAGTGGTTTCTAACCTGGAATCCAGTTGCTGGTAAGGGGAACAAAAAAAAAACCTGGCTTTCGATGGGTTTTATAATCTATCCATTTGCGACAGCTGCAAATATATGTGATATTTGCCTAACTGTCCTGACAAAAGTGGTGCAATATAATCAAGCAAACATTTCCCATGATAAACTGCACAGAAAACACTATGAACCACTGCACGTAAATACTATAAAATTGGAAAAGCGTCAAAATGCTTTTTACCATAGTTTAGTTTTCAAATATTCAAACTTTACAGCATGATTTTATCTTGAACTGCTGGTAATAATTATAAAAGACAATAAAAAGACTTAATTAAGGTCTCCTGCATGCTCTTCTGAATTTACGGTAAATATTTCTCTGAATATGAAAGGAATATGGTTCCTACACACTGGTATGAAACCAATAATAATCACTTCTGCATTTCCTATATAGTTACAGTAGTTAGTTATTGGCTAACTTGTATAGCGCTATTGTCATATGAGGCTAGGGTCAAGAGCGCTTTACATGGTACTGAACGAGAGCCCGAACAAGTGTGTTTTAAGTTGCTTCGTAAAAATTTCTATATTAGTCGTGTTGGTGATATTCTAGATTAGTCGTGTTGGTGATATTCTAGATTAGTCATGTTGGTGATATTCTAGATTAGTCGTGTTGGTGATATTCTAGATTAGTCGTGTTGGTGATATTCTAGATTAGTCGTGTTGGTGATATACTTCACAGCCTTAGATGAAATAACTATAAAAACAGAGATGTTTACTTTTCAAGCTTTTCCAGCAGTTCATTCGCCTTGTTCCAGTAATGTAGGGCTCTGGCTTGGAGATATGAACTGTGTTCATTATTGTCGTTGACTTCCAGTATACTGTCGAACTGGCTCTTAGACTCTTCCAACTACAACGCAAAGCCTCGATAATTCACAGATTCATCTCACAGGGCTTTAATTCTGCAAAACGGCTGGAAAGACGGGTACAAGAATCTAACGCAAGGCAATGGTACCATTTGCGTGGTGTGCTTGTGAAAGTTCAGAGATTTTGCAAGTCTTTCAAGCCTTTCTTGAAGGAGTTGCAATATTTAATAGCATTAAAAATAGTTCATGAAGTTCAGAGATTTTGCAAGTCTTTCGAGTTTCTCTTGTATGAATTATAACAGTGATAAAATTTAACAACAGATCTGTTGTCTGATCTACTTGGCTGATCTGAAACATACTGGCCAAAAAGTTATACCGATTTCAATTTGATCTTAAAAACAGTTCTTGAAGCAATGTGGAAAAACACAATAACCTCTTAAACCATGGCGATTCACATAATCAAAACGTTATGAAGCAATAAATCAGTTTTACGGGTTGAAAGGATTAACAGAAGATACCTGCTTTACGTTATGAAGCAATATATCAGTCTTACGGGTTGAAAGGATTAACAGAAGATACCTGCTTTACGTTATGAAGCAATATATCAGTCTTACGGGTTGAAAGGATTAACAGAATTAACAGAAGGTATATGTTCTACGGGTTGAAAGGATTAACAGAAGATACCTGCTTTACGTTATGAAGCAATATATCAGTCTCACAGGTTGAAAGGATTAACAGAAGATTACCTGCTCTACAAATGTCTGAGCCAGATGGACAACGAGTCCAGCATCCATTCCAAGATTTGTTCCCAATATTCGAATCGTTTCGAGACCTCTCTGCAGAACGGTTCTCATTCTAACCAGCGAATCTCTAGAACGAAATTTACATTTTAAAAAGCCGCCAACATAAACAGACACACTGAAAAAAAACAGAACACTTTGCAACTCTCAAACCCTCAAGCAAAGCAAAGATAAACAACGATAATTACTCTCTTTATTTCTTGTGTTCTCAACCCCATAAATACATCTTCAAACATGTTTAAGGTTTTAACAGTTTTACTGATAGTTTAACCCAATGGGGTAATTTTTTGTACCCCAACCAAACTTTTGAACATTGCCACCAGGTCAGGGATAACATAATCCATAACTTTAGTAATGTCTTCTAAATTTTGCAGCTCTACTTAGGAGACAAAATATTGATGATGCCACTGTTATTTGGAGGGAGTAAGGACTACATATAGTACTAATTACAGCTGGGGAATAAAAGTACCCCATATTGCTACAATATTGCTATAAAATTATATTCTATGCTTATTAGTCACTCACTATTGCCGTAACAAGTTATCGTTGAAACCTCATCACGTTACAAGTTTTAATAATTAATTGAAGAATTTGCTTTGATGTTTTATCAACAATATAATTTTATTTGGATATCAATAAGAAAAATACCAAGAAATTTGACTACGGTACTTCATTGAATAAAAGTTCGGAGTACCAGTACTTTGTACTCCAGCCAAAGTCAGCAGAAAATAAAAATGTCTGCAATGCTATGGAAAACTGTCCACATTTCATATTTATTCAAATAAAAACACTTAACCCTAAATCCCAAAATACCTGGTTATATTAATAAACGTTAAGAATACAAACCTGGCATTATTTGTGTGCAACTTGTAGGCACTAACCCACCATTCTCTCTGGGTTTCAGTGCACAGTTTTTCACATATCGGCAGCGGCAACATGTTTGGCCGATAAGGGTCATAACGACCGCATCTATCGTGATGTTTCAAAGCGGCGCATCTCACCGTTGCGTACAAAAACGCCTGAATGAAGAAAAAACACACTTCAACGTCAATTGTTACCAAGATTATGAAAGACAACATTCCAAAACACTAACAATTTAAAAATCCAACTAAACCCTTTGTCCCAGTGATCCATATAAACTATTATTATTATCATTATTATCATTATTATTATTACTATTATTATTAATATTATTATTATTTCTAAAGCACAAGTTCCCGGTGCAACAAATGCGCTAATCTCAGTCAGTGTTGGATAATAAACAAAAGTCCAGCTTTTTTTGAACAAATATAGTGACTGCTCAGAGCAAGTGAGGTACAGTAGGGTCGGGAGGGTGTTCCAGAAGGTTGGCCCAGCAATAGCCAGTCTGTGGTCTCCATGTTCTGCCCGCGTCCGAGGGATAACAATAGGTTATGAAGCCCAAATATTGACCATACAGTGCAAAAGGATTAAACTTCAAAATTCCATCTCATCACCTTAGAATTGTCAGCACAGTCGAACATTGAGAGTGAATGGACCCTCTCTATGTAATGCATTGACTCCTCCATCCAACCGGGCTTCACTTCTTACTCCCTCACTCCATTCAATGAGAATGCCAAAGTCTATACGAATGCTACATTACATTACATAAATGCAGTTACTTTCAAACCATGAAAGTTGGTTACTTACTAGAACATCGAGCTGACAGAGAGACTCGGGAGCAGCTGTGTCCAAATTCTTTGCTCCGTATGGAAGACGTTCGAACATGGTAAAAGGGTCTTCGAAAAAAACATAAAACAAGTAAATAAGACAGACTAACAACTTTGTGGCAACTCTAAACAGCAATCCATCTGCAAGGCTCAGCAAGATTAACCCTTAAACCGGGACCAAGTATGCTTGGTTACATTGCATTTAATTACAAAGTACCTGGCAGTTTAAGGGTTAAGTTTTTGTTATCATGATATTTTGCCAATTATGATATAACGTGTAAAATTCAGCAAAATATTACAGCATTACAACCTAGATTATTTAGAACAGTAGAAATAGTCATGGAATACAAAAAAACAAAATCATTACTTTCATATAAGAGTAAGATAATAGTGTATTATGAAATGGTGCTATAGAAGCTAATAACAGCAAAACATGGACGTGTCACCAGTACCCTGAAATAAGTGCTAAGGGAGATGCACTGAACAGAATAACTGGGCTGTCAAAGACTTTGCTATGTAATGCCTAAGAGTTTTCAAGATTCATAGTAAAATGTAATAAGAAATACAAAATTGCTTGCAGTTTTTGGCAAGATTAAGTAAACTTACAATGTTCTATTTGTTCAAGCTAAGGCTTACATTTCGGCTGTGTCTTGTCGCTGACGCTGTAATAGTGCAGGCACGTCCAAACGGCCAACTGCAGATTCTCTGGATTGTTATGGTACACCACTGACAACAATGAGAAAAATTCCCATTAAACAACAAGTAATTATATATCAAAAGAATCCATCCTAGATCATCTCTCAAAGAAAGACTCCCTGTTCCAACAGAAATTATGACAACAACGATGATCATTATCAGAAAACTGGCCCGCTCCCTTATTGGATGAATGTTTGCATTTACTGCAAAATTCTTGAAATGAAACAGGTCTACTGCACACTTCCAATCCAGTCAAAACAAGCATTTATCTAATAAGGAAGCATCAAGTCTCCTGTATCTTCTCTATTTAAACGGAATGTACTTAACAAAATTTGGCTGCTAAAGAGTTTGTTATGTAACAGCAATCCTTAAGCCCTTAACCGTGTATTTAACTGTAACTCACTGTAAAATGGAAGGATATATATTAGGGTGGCCCAAAAAGACAAAGTATGAGATAGAGACCAGGGTACCATTTAAATTTGTACCTTTTACCAACTGTAGTACTAAGTAAAAATTTCAGGATCTTATTTTATCTGGAAGGGAGTGCTCAATGACCCACAAGTTTGACCATTGTACAGATTTTAAATATTCTGTTACAATTGGCTTACTGATTTACACATTATGCAGTAAATGGATGAAATTTAACATCCCAAGAAACATGTTTGACTGATCAGCAATACATTTACAAAGTGCAATCGGGCATCTATAATAATAAATTTGTTGCAGTTTTACAGAAACAGTATCTAATAGTACATAACATGCCATAATCAAGCTTCAACCCACTGTTGTGAAATGATAATTGGTACCAGGAACTTGGGGAAACTCGGTACATTTCAACCCTGAGACAAGTGCTCAGCGTTCTATTACCGTCTAAAAGAAGTCAAGTCTGTGTGTGCTTAATGCTAGTCACTTTACAGTTGATGAGCTTTTAGCAGTTTGTCCAAAGCCACTGTTCCAGTTACATTCAAGAAGCATGCTGTGGAAAACTAGAACAATACCACAGTGTGTGTCAAGTTGGCAACTGTTGAAAAAGAATATGGTATGCCACTTGATATGGTATGCATTTGATGTACAGCAAAAACAAGAACTGGAATTCACAAGACAAACAGACTCACTCTCTGATAAATGCTGGTGCACTGACAGAAATCCGACTTGAGGAAGACCATAAATTCCTCATTGATCAAAGGGCTGATTGAAAGATATTCATTTATACTGAAGACAAGAAATTTACCCAAATGCATGAGCAAAGAGAAAGGAGAAAACTGAAATTCACGGAGGGAAAATCTGCATCAACTGCTGCCACTGGTTGCTGCATGACTGCGCTACCGAATTGCTGAAACTTCTGACACTGGCATTTCAGGCGATTTCACTCGACTCGGCCAAAAGAGATAGAAAACTTGAAGTCAGTGTTAATCACCAGCAGTGCTGTTTGGTGAACGTATACAGGTGCAAGGTGCATAGCAGATCTATTGTATGCTACAAAAATCATTCTCTTCTGAGACCAGAGACATATTTAAGCTCACCAAGGCAGAAAAAATTGGCCTGAAAGATTTGTTCTCTTTGGTGTCCTTCTCTATACCAAAGTCATGGATTTCAGCTCCAACTGAGGCCCAGGATCAGATCTGCAGCTTTGGGTTGATCTTGAAAAATTTGAACTAATTGATCCACAGATTGATAAGGCTGCAAAGTCTGTTCTCAAATGGCATATGTTTTGCCTTCATCTCTGAATAAGTTGCAGTTGATGGCAAGGAAAAGCTGGTGTGCGATAGAGCAATTGTTTGAAGTGATCCAGCCATTCTGAATGAAAGAGTTGTCCTTGGAGACTTCACTACAACTCAGACATCATAGCAGATATCAGCAGAGGACTTAACAGCTGTGGAAGCAGCATTTATCAGAGTTGCAAATAAAATGTGATACGTGCAATGCGTCTTCCATTCTCCAGCTGTATAACAATGAATGTGCTCTATTTTGTGATGCCATTCATTTTGCAGATACCACCTGTTCCACATGACCATTTTACACTCGAAGTCAAGTCATCATAGGCCATTAGACACATTTTTAAACCCAGTAAAAATTGAGGGAATAATAATATGGGAAATCTGTTTGCACGGAAAGAAAATATAGCTACTGGACAGTTTTCAGAATAAAAGTTACAACCCTGAAATAAAGAGAAAGGTTCCGGTTTGACTATCAGGAAAGGTGCAAAGTGTTTCTTCAATTTTTGTGACACTGCAGGAAGTACAGTTTTGTCAATAGACAAAGTTTGCTCTTGTTTTATACAGTACTACTAGTAGTGAATAGGTCCAGAAAGTTTCAGCCTCCTAGCCATGATATTTCTGAAGTTATAGAGCTCAGTTGTTAGAAATTTAAGTGGCTGTCGCTAAACGCCAAAAACGGCCAACCCTAGGTTTCGATGAATATCTTAAAAACTGTTCAAAATAGCAGGCTAAAAATTTTGCAGATTTTCATATGTATGTTGGAGGATCATTTGAGTTAAATTTCATAATTATTTGAGATGGTCGACCAGCAGTCATCTGTTGAATTGTCACAGAATGACTCAAAACGGAACATTTTTGAATCTTTGTGGTCATTGAGCACTGCCTTCCAGTTGGAATGAACAGCTGAAATTTAAACAATTACCTAATGGAACAAAAAATACCCAGATCTTTAGCTTTAACTTTGTTTCTCCCCCATGCAACTGTGAATTTTCCCCAGCCAAAACATTTCAATTTACCACAAAAGACAAATTTCTTAACCCTAAACCTCCAGATACAGACATGCAATCGGGTCCTTGACCCCCTCCATCTAAGACAGTGAAAGCAAAGGTCTTTCACCGGGGAATCTCCTCTGGAACTGCCCGACATTGTGACTAACGCGAAGTCTTGAAATGTTTGCTATCAGACTCAAGACAAATAACATCTCATTTAAGTGCAATCTGTAAAGCACTCTTGATCTTGGCCTGCTGTGACTATAGCGCTATAGAAGTTGGCATATTAACTAACTAACTTTGTAACTACGGTGCAACGTGACCGAGTATACCCGGTGTGCGGAAGTTTAAGGGTTAAGACGATTATGAATTACCATTGTCCCACTCCATAAGAAGAGATTTGTCAGGCACGACAAGCCTGTTTGAGAACAAAGAACACTGAGTCAAGTAGGATTGTTTTTGCCCGTCCTTTTGTTGCGGCTGGGTGTAGAGAATATGGAAAGCCTTATCTCGGCCCTGCAACACATAAATAGCATCACAAATATAGGGGTATCCAGTGTTTACCAACAAGGTCCGGTTGCTCCGCCCACTGGTGGGCAGAAACCATAGAAACCATTGTTGTCTATTAATAGATGCCAATGGCAGAAGCAGATTTCTTGCTGGTGGGCATAGATCAGTGACCATAGAGATTGTTCTGAATATTCCTATACGCCCAAATAAGGTTAAAAATACATAAATATCATAAATCGTAAATTTCCAGAACAAAGAAATCCTGAATAAAGACATGTTCCTTGATCGTGAAAGCAAAAACGAGGAATCTACAAACAGCCAGAACTCAACAGGAGAGAAATAACATCTTAAAATCAAAATCATGGAAGAATAAAAAGCCTAAAGAATGAGCTAAAAATTACCAATTGATGGCAGTATTCGTCCTGAATTCTTTCAATCCACGCCTGACCTCCATCTGAACTCTGGTATTTTTGCATCAGCATGTGTCCTGAAAATCACTTGACATGACATTTCAAAACTGAATTTGTATTTTGAATGAATGAATATGAATTCCACCAAACTGAATTAGGCTGTAAAAGAGTAATGAATGAATGAATGAATGTGTATTTTGAACTTCCACAAAACTGAATTAGGCTGTAAAAGAGTAATGAATGAATGAATGAATGAATGAATGAATGAATGAATGAATGAATGAATGAATGTACAGCTTTAAGTGAGCTAGCATATTAACACTTTTCTCACTGTACACAAAAGTTATTCCATTAAGTTAATGACAAAAACTCACTAAACAAGATTAATCATAATGTCAAACAATAGAATTTAATATTCACTAGAACTATGGGGACTGAAAGTGAAGCCAGTAATCCGCCATCTTTACTAAGTTATCCTAATGGTGTCCATATTACTGCCAACTTCTAATACAAGCCAAGTTTCAAACAGTGACTGGTCTCCAATGCAAGAGTGCTTGTTTAAACAAAAGGCCAGGGGTTGGCATTAGATGTTTTATGGCAGTTTCTGTGGTACAGGTCAGGTTCTTTTTATCTGTGGTACCCATTGTCTAAAAATTAGACGTCATCATTTTTGCTCTCTGCCAACTCCTTAGCGGCAGTAGCTAGACACAAAATGTTTCCAAGTTATATTTTCTGTTAATCGTCTTCCATCTATGATTGGAATTCCTTTCCTGTTCATGTCTTCTCTGATGTTGACCATCCACTTTTTCCTGGGTCTTCCTATTCCTTTATTTCCCTCTATTTGAGTGTAGAGTGCCCTGTATGGCAGTCTACTTTCATCCATTCTGTTGACATGTTCATACCAGTTGAGTCTTTTCCTTCTGATTTTGTCGATGATTGTATCCTTTACGTTGAGACGTTGTCTAATGTCTTCGTTTCTTATCTTTTGTAGCCGGGTTACTCCAAGGATTTTCCATAAGCAGGTCATTTCAGCCATAGAAGTGACAGTGGCAAATTGTCTTCAACTTTCCACTGTCTTTTCCACTAACAGACAACTTCCAGACAGGGACATAGCTAGGAATTGGCTTTGGGGACTCACCCCCCCCCAAAGTCTGAAGCTAGCCCCACCAAATGAATTCAAGCCCAAATGGCATTGCGGACTCAACAGGAAGAAAGGGGAGTGAATCTTGGGTTTCAGCCCCCCAAACCTAAAATCCTGCCCATGCCTGGCTACATCCCTGCTTCCAGACAGTATTAATTTTTCTGAGTGAAACCAACAGATTCTAATACACAAATATGGACAATAACAGAACAAGAGATTAGAGGAACTAGAATAACGGAATATTTCTCACCTGTCTGGCTGCACCGCCAACACGAATCATTGTACCACCTGTCGTAGAACAACCTGCTCTCATCACTGGCCTTTGCATACCACGGTGTTCTTCGGTCAATAGTGGTCACACTATGACTGACAAGGAAGCAGGCATAGGCCACTTCAGACGCCTCTCTCCAACTTAAGCGTTCCTGTTGAGCAGACAAATTTATCGCCAAGAACTATTACTCATAAAACATTTCCACACTTTTATGAATTAAATCAACATAAGCACTAACATCAGTGATTAACACTTCGACCTCTATAATCCGTACAACCAATATGCTATGAAGCCAAAATATAAACCTTACGGGATGAAAGGCTTAATATTTCCAAGCATTAATTAATATTTAGTCATTTATACATCAGTCAGTAGTGATACTTTTTATAAAACATCACATTAAAATTTAAATATGTCTAATATAGGTTATTTCTCAATTTTGATAAAAATCTGCTTTACCAAATGACTAGTGGCAAACACTTTATCAAAAAGACTATAATTAATACTTAGTTGCATATTGACCAGTCATGATATTTTTATAAAAATTATAAAGTTCAATCGTCTGATAAAAAATCTGTGATGTCAAAAGTAAGTTCTTTTTCTCCAGAAGAAGATCAAGAAAATTTTTCGCACTTTAAACTAACCAATTGCACTAAAGATTCAGGTCAAATTCAGGACAACCAGATGATATCAGTCTATGGATGATGATGATGATGATGATGATGATAATAATAATAATAATAATAATAATAATAATAATAATAATAATAATAATAATAATAATAACAATAATAATAATAATAATAATAATAATAATAATAATAACAATAATAATAATAACTAATTGTACATAATACCAATTCAAATGCAATTCCAGCCACAATCATATAAACCAGCAAGCACAAAACTGAACTGCAGGGCCCATGGCTCAACTCTAACCAGGGGCCCCTTGGCTCAGAGGCTCACATGGCCATGTGAGCCACGTGGCTATGCCACTGGTTGACCTCTTGACTGACCTTTTGGGCTTTATTTAGAATCACCGTTCCACAGTGAAAGAGATACTGGGCTTCGAGTTCTCGATACAGTTCTTTCATCTCTTCGGCCGCGTTCGCTATACCGGGACCCTGCTTCACGAGTTCCTGATCCAAACTAGAAATCGACAAAGATGAAACATTGCAGGGACGATCAAAAAAGCAATAGGAGAGAAAAATCAAACACATCAACAAGAACAAACAAAGACAGTCAAGATGGAAACTGCAGGACAACAAAATTGATGACCAAGGAGATCCCCAGAACTGAAAACAATGATGATATGATTATAACGTGGGATGATATCAATTTCAATATATTTTTCTTATGTTGGCCAATCACAGTGCTCAAAACTAACATGTTGGTCTTAACCCTTTGACATCGATTGACAATCCATATAACCAATAGGTTACGAATCTGAAATAGCAGCCTTACGAGGCAAAAGGGCTAAGCAGACTTGTAACAGACAACCAAATCAAAATCGGTTTCGAGGAAACAATAGGGTTAACAGATTTATGAGGATGAAAATTCGGCAGAAAAATCTTACGCCCAAACTGCGTTGACCGATTCGGCAACCGTCAATGACTGCTCTATGCTGAGGGCCGCCAGTCTGTTCAAAGCGAATAACAGCATCTGATGAAACTTTCCATTGACAGTCAATCCAGATGTCTCCCTGTATTTCTACAAATCCAAAAAGAAAAATAATATTACAAGCACAAAAAGCACAAGAAAACGTCCATTTCAAATTATCCCACTTCTATACAGCCATATGTAGACTTAACCCTTAAATCGACAGAAACTTTGTAACTATATGCAATGTAACCAAGCATACTCCGTTCTGCCAGTTTAAGAGCTAAAACTTGTACAAAGCTGCACAATAAGGCAAACATGCAAAGTAATGCAAATATCTGTGTAACACCTATTCTATTTCTTACTCAAACCCACGACTATCCAACCAATGAGCAACCCATGTATTAGACAGGATGGTAGAACTCGTGTAACCACAACCAATCAAGAACTAACCGCTCAGCACAAAGCAATCTTATTATAATTATAATTATATTATAATCTTCCTCTTTTTGAAATGACTTAAAATTTATCTCTTTGTCAATATACAGTAATTTGTTGTGGGAGCGCTTCTGAGTGATTCTTCAGAACAGGCGCTATACAAATGTTACGTTACATTACATTATATCTGCTACAATGCATACCGTACAACATAAAAAGCACAATGAAAACAGTACAGAGGCAAAAACTCACACACACCTTGAACACATCAATTACGCATCGGTACCATTCAAGACTATCGCAGTGCAAGCCCTTGGCTTCAGTCTCCAATATGTGTGTATACGCCTCGTTAATACGATCCAGGTCCATGTAAGAACGGAGCAATTTTACTCGACGGAGTGGATCTGAGGGACACTTTGTCTGAAAACATATGGTCACAATCAAAGTAATGAAATGTAATAAAGCAATAATATAGTGCCTCCCCATGAGAGGATCAATGTGAAACTAATAGTAGTAGTATCAGCAGCAGTAGTAAGTAAGTAAGTAAAATCTTGTGGATTTCTATAGTGCCTTGGAAAGCAACACAACAGTAGCTGCTTATTCTTAGGTGTTCACCCTTTCTTAAATCAGCTATGGGAAAGATATATGATCAGCCAGGCAATAGTCAACATCCAAAGGGCAGTGAGGCTAGTAGTAGTACTAGTAGTAGTAGTAGTAGTAGTAGTAGTAGTAGTAGTAGTAGTAGTAGTAGTAGTAGTAGTAGTAGTAGTAGTAGTAGTAGTAGTAGTAGTAGTAGTAGTACTAAAGTGACAATGTCTTGTGCACCATATTACCAAATGTCAGGAGCTAGAGGCACATTATAGTCCAGCTATACAAATAAACTAAATAACAGTAAACAGTAATCATATTTTTAAAAAAAACAAAAAGAATGGAATACAATCTCAGACATATCAATAGGAACAGATATGTCAGATATCTCAAAATGACAGGGAACCACTATCCCAAAGCAAAGACAACAGTAGACTTGAGAAGCACTGAACAGAGCATCACCGTTTCAGCAACCAAGAACCCAAGCATGTCTTCTGGGTTGTTAGATGCATTACCATTCCCGACATGAGCCTTCACCTACAACGATAAAATTTTAACCATTCTCAAAAACACAAGTAACTAACTTTCATACTTACTAAGGTTGTTAACGGTTAACGGGTCGTAAGAGCAAGGACTGGTCCTTTTAATTTTGACCGGTTAACCATAATTTCAATTTGAAAA
Source organism: Metaphire vulgaris (assembly GCA_018105865.1). Lineage (NCBI taxonomy): Eukaryota > Metazoa > Annelida > Clitellata > Crassiclitellata > Megascolecidae > Metaphire > Metaphire vulgaris. The sequence continues at coordinate 2,685,466 of CM030871.1, read as the reverse complement.
CATCAAAGCGCTTTGATGTTGGCACAACACCAGACTGCAGCTAACGAGCAGTTAACCGGTCTTTTTTTGAACGGTTAACCAGTCCTCTAAAACCAGCAGTCTTAACAACCCTAATACTTACTACGTACCTTCAAACTTGGCCAGAACTCTATCAAGGGACTGCATAATTTCATGCTATTAATCATCACATCATCATTCATGGCATTCCCCATACTGCTAGTCATACCACGGCTAGTCACCAGTTTGCCCTGTCCTAGGCTTGGATATTAGAATATGCATGCATGTACGGACGTAAGTATGCAAGTAGGCAGTGTCATGATATGGCCCACATGACTCAGAGCCAAGGGCCCCCTGGTCTTAAGGGACTCCAAACCTCTTGAACTCAATTTTTAGCAGTGAAATTATCAGCACATGACAAATTAACAGGAATGGCTTGAAGGCCAATAATAAGATGGTCTAAAAAAGTAATGTTTTTCTCCCTAAATTGTGGACAATACTCTGTTATCTACTGTTATTCTCCTCTGCCTTTAGAATGTTTTCCATTTATATTTTTTTGCTGACGACTGTTATTTTATTTATTTTTATTGGACTCTGTAATGCGCCCTTTGCTCCTGACATTTTGGTAATATGGCACAGAAGAAATTGTCAGTTTAACAACAACAACAACAACAACAATAATAATAATAATAATAATAATAATAATAATCTACTACAGTGGTACCAACTACGAAATAACTCCTGCAACTTTAAACTAATTATGTGACAGAATGGAATGAAAAATATGGCTAAGACTTAGGAGCCCCCCAGTAAGAATGAACCATGGGCTCCACAAATCAGGGTTAAGCTGTTGTATATGGGCCCAGAACCCCAAGTAATAAGAGCCCTAGAGATCTCAATTTTAGCAGTATTTCATAGAACATTTCTTATTTTCAATTGGCATGGCTCAATATATCTTGCATGATTTCCAATTACAACCAATTACATGTAAAAGACGTAAACCGATGATAGACCTGCAAACCCTACACATGGTATCAAGTAGGTTTTAAAATTACCTTCAGTTTGAAGATAGCATCGTTTGTTGGAAACAACTTCTCTCCTCTGTCAGCCCAAACCTGGAACCAGTTAAAATAAGTTATCCAACCCCAATGAACATGGAACCAGTCATCAGAAGATATTCAACCCCAATGAACAGCTTAAAACTAACAAAAAGCAACATAATGGTTTCAAGTCTGACCCGAGGCACTGTGTAGTGACCTTGGACAAGTTTTTCACCCCTGACTTGCTCCAGACTTAAAATTCTTCACTTTGTCAATGACTTAACAAGCATTAACAACCATATAATAAAAACAGCATTGATAAACAATCGATCATTAATAAGCTTTTCAAAAGATTAACTTGGTTTGGTCAAGTCAACAGAATTGGAGAACAGTGCATGGGCCTGCAAAGCACTACGTACGTACAAATTAGAAGGAGACAGAGGGCAAAGAAGACCAAGAAAAAAAAGATAGATAACATTATAAAAGACTTATAAATGAAGAATTTGACAATAATTGTAAAAGGACGGTGACTAACACAAGACCGAGTGGAATGGTTTCGTATCTGACCATTTCTGCCTTGCAGAGAGAAATTGAAAATGATTAATAATAACATTAACTTATTTTCAGTCATTAAATTGTCGTAAATAACTTTAAAGGAAGATGTCCTTTTGCATAACTTAAATTTGTTAATGAAACTGATTGCAGGCAAGTGGTAATACAAAATCCAACGAAAACAAAGATATTCAAAAATCCAACAGAATTTTGTGAAATAAAATTTCAGACTCCAGATTAAAATCTACTACCAAATTTTATCAAATTCAGTCATGTCATGGCTCACCTTTGCTAGCTCAGGTGATATATTGATTTGACTGTACAGGTCACAAACTAAAAGATCATTTCGAAAATCATAATTTTACAGAGCAGCATAAAATTATAAAGCAAGACAATTATATTTCTTACACACAATTAACCCTTAAACCACCACCTACTTTGTAACTACGTGCAACGTAACTGAGTAACTACGTGCAATGTAACTGAGTATACTAATTTTGTCATTTTAAGAGATAAATACTTCCAACTCAACCAACAAACAAAATGGTCATGATCACAATAGTAGCTGTTTTATGATAACAAGTCATCAGATTATTCAAATAATACCAAGCCCAGACAGAGATTGGTATAAATTTTTCAGAAAATATAATTCTAAAGCAAAGACAATACAAACAACTAATCATTGCCAACACTGTCATCATAATTGTCACTGTATCATCATTGCTGTTATCATTGCAATCATATCATCATTTTGTTATACTACAACCATGAATTCTGCTTTTCGGGGATGCAATGGAGTAGTTGGGGAAGGGGTGCAGTGGAGTAGTGGTAGAATTCTTTCCACTCAACCAAAGGCTTTGAATCTGACCCTAGCCTCTGTATAGTAACCTTGGACAAATTGTTCACCATCTCTTACTTGTTCTTATGATTCTTATTTACTTTTTCATTGAATTATCATGGAATAATGAATAACATGGAATAATGAATAACATCGAACTAATAAGAGGATGTCAAGATAGAACAAAGTGGAAATCCATGGTCGCTAACGTAGAAATACACAGAACCTAAAGAAGAACTACATGTGTTAACCGTGTAATAATAATATCAACTAGTTTTCAGTAATAAGACTGCTGTTAATGTGATATTTTCCACAAGAAAGACAATTACTTTTAAGCAAGACGTCCTTTTGCAGCTGGTCAATGTTCAGAGACTTTGTGTACGCAGCTGCCGCCTCATTCAAGTGATGCTGGGCTTCAAGGATTTCACCAAGCAGCTTGTGTCCAGGCGCCGAATTGTCTTTGACAGAGAGAAATCCCTGCAAGAACCTGTGGCAAAAAAACGTTAACTCAAAGATGATAAGCAGGGTCTGGAAAGGCCTATACATTATTATTATTATTATTATTGTTGCTATTATTGTTGTTATTATTATTATTATTATTATTATTATTATTATTATTATTATTATTATTATTATTATTATTATTATACAATGTATAAATTTTTGTGGCAACTAATACAGTGACTGTGTGGACACATTACAAATTATAGATTATAGTAGCACGTGCAAAATAGCCAAGTTTTGAGTCTCTTCTTGAAGGTGTCTGGTGTTGGAGATAGTTGAACTAAAGAAGGCAGGCGGGAGAAGCAGAAGGGAAACATCTCTGTACAGGGCCTGCATGATTTTGATCACTTGGGATGCAACCATAGCAAGACACCATTGTCCCCAAACATTTGCCCACCACTTCCCTCACAGCAGGAACTGCAGCCAAAGTCTCTGCTGTCAGAAAAACCCAGATATCTAAGCCTGTCAGCCATGTACACCTTCCTGAATATAGCATTCAAAACACTAAGTCCAATCAACCAGGATGCTGTATCAGTCACACTACAGCATTTCAATGCAATTGTCTTCATAGGGTCTTTCTCACAACTTTAGCCAGGTGATAGTTGATCACATATATTTTCAAGGATCTTTCTCACACCTCAAACTGGACAATGGTTGATTACACAATTTCCAAGGGTCTTTCTCACACCTCTAGCCGGGTGATAATTAATCACAATTTCTCTGTATATCCACACAATTTTTTACTTAACACGTTGACTGCGATACGATACGAATGATTTCTGAAGTGCGGCTGGTGTCGAATGCGTTCATGCGTGACCAGCACGAATGTCGCTAGATTATTTCCAAGGCACAATCATGTTATACGCCCGTAAAGAAAAATATTTTGAAACAGACGCGTTTAGAAGCCATCTGTTACTGGTATCATGTTCACTTTATTCAGGTATGCACCAATTCATATGAAAAATGCTGGTGCCCTGTAAGGTGACGGACCAATAGTTATCTCAACAATAGCGATTGGAGAAATTACTGCCATAAAATGGAAACAATTTCAATTTAAATTCCAACCTTTATTATCTGGTCCAAATGTTTTCCCACACAGCCAAATATTGTCTGCATCACTGGATGGAAGACTTGACAAAAACGTAATTACATTGTAGCAGGAAGGTGTATGTTTATACGATGCGTCAGGGAGGATTATAATTATGAGGCTGTGGTTGAGTATATTGTGGTTTTCGAACAAATGCTTATAGGACAAATATTCATACATCTTCCATGGAATACACCTTTTTGATTGGTCACTCATTCTAGCAACTATAGGAAGCAGAAGAATGATTCCAAGATCCGCATAAGCTAAAATAGTTTGCATTGAACTAAGGACGTCTTATGACGTCCCTAGCACCCTGAGAAACCAAAATAAGAACGTCAGTTGACATCCCTAGCGCTCAACGTGTTAAGCGCATTGGGTACAAAGAACTAAGAGCGCAAAAAAGTGTATGTATATCATAGTTTCAACACGTACACTGTCTCTGATATAGTTTGCTGAAAACCCATTAAAAACATCAATAAACATTACATATACACTGGGTTTTTACTTCCACTACGTTAAAAGAGCATTAAAATCATAATAAACATAGGCATCAATTCATATTATGAAATGGAAAAACCTATAAATAAATGAAAATGTACATACTCTTTTGCTTTATCATATTCTTTGACACTGACGTAGAGTTTGGCAAACTGATATCCACGTAGTAATCTCTGTCAAAGTCAAGAACAACCATGACATTCATGTTAAATCAGTAAATATCAATTGCAATCTAAATTGCTGAAACAAAGAGAAATAGGATATTTACTAACATCAACCTACTAAAATTTCACCAAATTCAGTCAATACACAGCCTGAATACATTCCAATTTTAAATAACCAAATAAAAATGGTACCTACATAAACACAATTTGACAGTGGTCCTTTCATCCTGCTCCAAACCATATCCAATCCATAACTCTAACCCTCATCATCCTTAAGTCATAGCACTTCAACGGTGGCTACCCCCATTAAAACACCTAACAATTCATCCCATGCACAGGGCTGCCGAGTGGAGGGGGCAGGGGGGCAACTGCACAGGGGCCCGGCGGTCTGGGAGGGGGCCCGGGCCCATGATGAATACGTATAATTAAAAATAATATGGATAATAACACTAATGTAGGGGGCCAAAAAAAGGTCGTCAGCTAATTTTAAGATGTAAAAGAGGCTCACAAGCAAAAATAAAAAAAGGTCGTCAAGAAATTTTTATCTGCACAGGGGCCAGAAATTTCTCTCGGCGGGCCTGTTCATACATACTACACACTAGCGCCATTGACTGTATGAGAACGAAGGACATCAACTAAATGAAAGACCTGCAAATATCTAACGGAATGCCTAGTAGGGTGATCAAAGGAAGAGCCGCATATTAAGATATCTGGTTCATTATAGGCCCACAACAGGTTTTATAGACATCAAAAACAAGTTTTATAATCAATTCACTCTGTGAGAGAAGTCTATTGAAGGCCTGTTGAATAGAAGGTATATAGGCCCTAGATATGTAAAAATCTAATTGATTTGAAGAAATTTCCCGACAAAATCCACATTTTCCTCTTGTTCCTTCTTCATTGCTTTAACTTTTGCAAGAATAATCAATAATATCATTCTCAATTTCGATCTACAGGGTTCGAAATAGAGCACACCATGCAGCCATTTTATACTACACACTAACGCCTTTGACTGTATAAGAACGAGAGACATCAACTAAAGGAAAGTTCTGTCGAATATCTTGCGGAAGACCTAGTAGGGCAATCGAGTAAAGAGCTACGTATTAAGATATCTGGTTCATTATAGGCCTACAACAGGTTTCATAGACATCAAAAACAAGTTTTATAATCAATTCACTCAGTGTGAGAAACCTATTGAAGGCCTGTTGAATAGAGGGCATATAGGCCCTAGATATGTAAAAATCTAATCAATTTGAAGAAATTTTTGGACAAAATCCACATTTTCCTCTTGTTCCTTCTTCATTGCTTTAACTTTTGCAAGAATAATCAATAATATCAGTCTCAATTTCAATCTACAAGGTTCGAAATAGAGCACACCATGCAGCCATTTCATAATCAGGGCCGCCGAGAGGAGGGGCAGAGGGCAACTGCACAGGGGCCCGGCGGTCTGAGGGTCTGGGCCCATGATGAATATGTATAATTAAAAATAATATGGATAATAACACTAAAGTAGGGGGCCCAGTGAGGAACAGGAGGGCCCGCGTGAAAAGGTCAATAAGCAAAAAAAGGTTATCAGCTAATTTTAAGATGTAAAAGAGGCTGACAAGCAAAAATAAAAAAAAAGTCGTCAAGAAATTTGTATCTGCACAGGGGCCCGGAGTTTCTCTCGGCCGGCCTGCCCATACATTTTCACAATTCTGTAATATGCTCCTATCTATACTTATAAAAAGTCGAATTAGCCTAAAATGAGTACGAGTGTCAGATCATCAAAAAATTCTCAGCTCAAATCCAAAATAAACGAAAAACCACCTCCAAACAAGAATCTCAATGTGAAAACCAGTTTCAATGTGATTAATGCGAATTCCATTGGCTGCTTCGAGAAACTCCTAAAACACTTATTTAACAAATCTTAAAAAAGACTCCTATGTAAAGCGCTCTTTACTTGAGCCCCAGCTATGTTACTCCGCTATATAAATTGTAATAATAATAATAATAATAATAATAATAATAACAATAATAATAAAGTACAAAGCTTATTTAGCCTAATGTCAATGCATTTAGCATCGTTCGATGGTTGCTTCGTAGTCAGAGAGAACTTTGTGTACTGACATATATGGGTTTTCAAACATGAACTATCATCAACATAACGTCTATAAAGCTAGCAGCAGATTCGATATTCAGATATTCGCACATTCGCTCCATAGAGATGCCAAATAGCCTAAACATAACTTCGCCATACAATTAAATATTTCTAATATATTTTAATATCTGCCTATATCTACACCGAGTGCTAGCCCTCTGGGCTCTACCCCTCCAATATTGTGTCAATATCTCTTGCGGGTCAAAAGTGCTGGGCCATTTAGACATTCGCCAATACTATTTAATAGCCTAAAAATACATACAGGGTAAAATAATTTTTATGCAACTTTTTAAAATTCTGCCTAGAGCTACACCGAGTGCTAGCCCTCTGGGCTCTACTCCTAAAATAATAAGTCAATATCTCTTGCGGGTCAAAAGTGCTGGGCCATTTAGACATTCGCCAATACTATTTAATAGCCTAAAAATTCATACAGGGTAAAATAATTTTCTATGCAACTTTTTAAAATTCTGCCTATATCTACACCGAGTGCTAGCCCTCTGGGCTCTACCCCGACAATATTAAGTCAGTATCTCTTACACGTCAAAAGGAACGAAGGAACTTAGGAACTAAGGAACTTAGGAACTAAGGAACTTAGGAACTAAGGAACTTAGGAACTAAGGAACTTAGGAACTAAGGAACTAAGGAACTTAGGAACTAAGGACCTTAGGAACTAAGGAACTTAGGAACTAAGGAACTTAGGAACTAAGGAACGAAAGAACTTAAAAACTTAGGAACTAAGAAACTAAGGAACTCAGCAACCAAGGAACTTAGGAACTTAGGAACTAAGGAACTAAGGAACTTAGGAACTAAGGCACTTAGGAACTAAGGAACTTAGGAATTTAGGAAATAAGGAACTTAAGAACTAAGGAACGAAAGAACTTAGGAACTTAGGAACCTAAGAACTAAGTAACTTAGGAAGTAAGGAACTAAGGAACTTAAGAACTAAGGAACTTAGGAACTAAGGAACTTAGGATCTTAAGAACGAAGGAAAGGAACGTAGGAACTTAGGAACTAAGGAAATTAGAAACTAAGGAACTTAGGAACTAAGGAACTAAAAAACTTAGGAACTTAGTAACTAATGAACGAAGGAGCGAAGGAACTAAGGAACTAAGGAACTTAGGAACTTAGGAACTAAGGAACTTAGGAACTAAGGAAAGGAACTAAGGAACTTAGGAACTAGGAAAGGAACTTAGGAACTAAAGAACTTAGGAACTTAAGGAAAGAAAGAACTAAGGAACTAAGGAACTAAGGAACTTAGGAACTAAGGAACTTAGGAACTAAGGAACTTAGGAACTTAGGAACTAAGGAACTAAGGAACTAAGGAACTTAGGAACTTAGGAACTTAGGAACTTATGAACTAAGGAACTAAGGAACTTAGGAAGGAACTAAGGAACTTAGGAACTAAGGAACTAAGGAACTAAAGGAACTAAGGAAAGAACTTTAAGGAAATAAGGAACTTAGGAACTAAGGAACTAAGGAACTTAGGAACTAAGGAACTTAGGAACTTAGGAACTAAGGAACTTAGGAACTTAGGAACTTAGGAACTAAGGAACTAAGGAACTTAGGAACTTAGAACTAAGGAACTAAGGAACTTAGGAACTTAGGAACTTAGGAACTAGGAACTTAGGAACTAAGGAACTTAGGAACTTAGGAACTAAGGAACTTAGGAACTAAGGAACTTAGAACTTAGGAACTTAGGAACTAAAAGAAATTAAGGAACTTACTTAGGAACTTAGGAAAGGAACTAAGGAACTTAGGAACTAAGGAACTTAGGAACTTAGGAACTTAGGAACTAAGGAACTTAGGAACTAAGGAACTTAGGAACTAAGGAACTTAGGAACTTAGGAACTAAGGAACTTAGGAACTAAGGAACTAAGGAACTTAGGAACTAAAGAACTTAGGAACTAAGGAACTTAGGAACTTAGGAACTTAGGAACTAAGGAACTAAGGAACTTAGGAACTTAGGAACTTAGGAACTAAGGAACTTAGGAACTAAGGAAAGGAACTTAGGAACTAAGGAACTTAGGGAACTAAGGAACTTAGGAACTAAGGAACTTAGGAACTAAGGAACTTAAGAACTTAGGAACTTAAGGAACTTAGGAACTTAGGAACTTAGGAACTTAGGAACTAAGGAACTTAGGAACTAAGGAACTTAGGAACTAAGGAACTAGGAAGGATAGGAACTTAGAACTTAGGAACTTATGAACTAAGGAACTAAGGAACTAAGGAAGGAACTTAGGAACTAAGGAACTTAGGAAGGAACTAAGGAACTTAAGAACTTAGGAAACTAAGGAACTTAGGAACTAAGGAACTTAGGAACTAAGGAACTTAGGAACTAAGGAACTTAGGAACTAAGGAACTTAGGAACTTAAGGAACTTAGGAACTAAGGAACTTAGGAACTTAGGAACTAAGGAACTTAGGAACTAAGGAACTTAGGAACTAAGGAACTTAGGAACTAAGGAACTTAGGAACTAGGAACTTAGGAACTTAGGAACTAAGGAACTTAGGAAGGAACTTAGGAACTTAGGAACTAAGAACTTAGGAACTTAGGAAGAAACTTAGAAAAGGAACTTAGGAACTTAGGAACTAAGGAACTTATGAACTTAAGGAAACTAAGGAACTTAGGAACTAAGGAAACTTAGGAACTAAGGAACTAAGGAACTTAGGAACAAAGGAACTTAGGAACTTAAGGAACTTAGGAACTAAGGAACTTAGGAACCAGGAACTTAGGAACTTAGGAACTTATGAACTTAGGAACTAAGGAACTTAGGAACTTAGGAACTAAGGAACTTAGGAACTAAGGAACTTAGGAACTAAGGAACTTAGGAACTTAGGAACTTAAGGAACTAAGGAACTAAGGAAAGGAAGGAACTTAGGAACTAAGGAACTAGGAGGACTTAGGAAGGAACTTAGGAACTAAGGAACTAAGGAACTTAGGAACTTAGGAACTTAGGAACTAAGGAACTTAGGAACTAAGGAACTTAGGAACTTAGGAACTAAGGAAAGGAACTTAGGAACTAAGGAACTTACTAAAACTAAGGAACTTAGGAACTTAGGAACTAAGGAACTTAGGAACTTAGGAACTAAGGAACTTAGGAACTTAGGAACTTAGGAACTAAGGAACTAAGGAACTAAGGAACTTAGGAACTAAGGAACTTAGGAACTAAGGAACTTAGGAACTAAGAACTTAGGAACTAAGGAACTTAGGAACTAAGGAACGAAGGAACTTAGGAACTTAGGAACTTATGAACTTAGGAACTAAGGAACTAAGGAGGAACTTAGGAACTAAGGAACTAAGGAACTTAGGAACTAAGGGAACTTAGGAAATAAGGAACTTAGGAACTAAGGAACTTAGGAACTAAGGAACTTAGGAACTTAGGAACTAAGGAACTAAAGAACTAGGAAAAGAACTTAGGAACTAAGAACTAAGGAAAAGGAACTTAGGAACTTAAAAGGAACTTAGGAACTAAGGAACTTAGGAACTAAGGAACTTAGGAACTTAGGAACTAAGGAACTTTAAGGAACTAAGGAACTTAGGAACTTAGGAACTAAGGAACTTAGGAACTTAAGGAACTTAGGAACTTAAGGAACTTAAGGAACTTAGGTAACTAAGGAACTTAGGAACTTAAGGAACAAAGGAACTTAGGAACTTAGGAACTTAGGAAACTAAGGAACTAGGAAAAGAAGGAACTTAGGAAAAGGAACTTAGGAACTTAGGAACTTAGGAACTAATGAACTAAGGAACTAAGGAACCAAAGAACTTAGGAACTAAGGAACTTAAGAACTAAGGAACTTAGGAACAAAGGAACTTAGGAACTAAGGAACTTAGGAACAAAGGAACTTAGGAACTTAGGAACTTAGGAACTTAGGAACTTAGGAACTAAGGAACTTAGGAACTAAGGAACTTAGGAACTAAGGAACTTAGGAACTAAGGAACTTAGGAAGGAACTAAGGAACTTAGGACTAAAGGAAGGAACTAAGGAACTTAGGAACTTAGGAACTTAGGAACTTAGGAATTAAGGAACTTAGGAAATAAGGAACTTAGGAACTAAGGAACTTAGGAACTAAGGAACTTAGAAACTTAGGAACTAAGGAACTAAAGAACTAAAAAACTTAGGGAACTTAGTAACTAAGGAACTAAGGAAAGGAACTAAGAAGGAGGAACTTAGGAACTTAGGAACCAAAGAACTAGGAACTAAGGAACTTAGGAACTAAGGAACTTAGGAACTTAGGAACAAAGGAACTTAGGAACTTAGGAACTTAAGGAACTTAGGAACTAAGGAACTAAGGAACTTAGGAAGGAAAGGAAGGAACTAAGGAACTAAAGAACTAAGGAAAAGGAACTTAGGAACTAAGGAACTTAGGAACTAAGGAACTAAGAACTAAGGAACTTAGAAGAGGAACTAAGGAACTTAGGAACTAAGGAACTTAGGAACTAAGGAACTAAGGAACTTAGGAACTAAGGAACTTAGGAACTAAGGAACTTAGGAACTTAGGAACTAAGGAACTTAGGAACTAAGGAACTTAGGAACTTAGGAACTTAGGAACTTAAGGAAACTTAGGAACTTAGGAACTTAAGGAAAGGAACTAAGGAACTTAGGAAGGAACTTAGGAACTAAGGAACTTAAGAACTTAAGGAACTTAGGAACCTAGGAACTAAAGAACTAAGGAACTAAGGAACTTAGGAACTAAGGAACTTAGAAACTAAGGAACTTAGGAACTAAGGAACTAAGGAACTTAGGAACTAAGGAACTAAAAAAACTTAGAAATTTAGGAACTAAGGAACTTAGGAACTAAGGCACTTAGGAACTTCGGAACTTAGGAACTTTGGAACCTGGGAACTAAGGAACTTAGGAACTTAGGAACTAAGGTACTAAGGAACTTAGGAACTATAGAACTAAGGAACTTAGGAACTTAGGAAATAACGAACTTAAGAACTAAGGAACTTAGGAACGAAGGAACGTAGGAACTTAGGAAGTAAGGAACTTAGGAACTTAGGAACTTAGGAACTTAGGAACTTAGGAACTAAGGAACTTAGGAACTAAGGAACTTAGGAACTTAGGAACTTAGGAACTAAGGAACTTAGGAACTAAGTAACTAAGGAACTTAGGAACGAAGGAACTTAGGAACTTAGGAACTTAGGAACTTAGGAACTAAGGAACTTAGGAACTAAGGAACTAAGGAACTTAGGAACTTAGGAACTTAGGAACTAAGGAACTTAGGAACTAAGGAACTTAGGAACTAAGGAACTTAGGAACTTAGGAACTAAGGAACTTAGGAACTTAGGAACTAAGGAAAAACTTAGGAACTTAGGAACTAAGGAACTTAGGAACTTAGGAACTTAGGAACTTAGGAACTAAGGAACTTAGAACTAAGGAACTAAGGAAAGGAACTTAAGGAACTTAGGAACTTAGGAACTAAGGAACTTAGGAACTAAGGAACTTAGGAACTTAGGAACTTAGGAACTAAGAACTGAACAAAGGAACTAAGGAACTTAGGAACTTAGGAACTAAGAACTTAGGAACTAAGGAACTTAGGAACTAAGGAACTTAGGAACTAGGAACTAAAGAACTTAGGAAATAAGAAAAGGAAAGGAACTAAGGAACTGAACTAAGGAACTTAGGAACTAAGGAAATTAGGAAACTAAGGAACTAAGGAACTAGGAACTAAAAGGAAAACTAACTAAGGAACTTAGGAACTTAGGAACTAAGGAACTTAGGAACTAAGGAACTTAGAAACTAAGGAACTTAGGAACTTAGGAACTTAAGAACTAAGGAACTAAGGAACTTAGGAACTTAGGAACTTAGGAACTTAAGGAACTAAGGAACTAAGGAACTTAGGAACTTAGGAACTTAGGAACTTAGGAACTAAGGAACTAAGGAACTTAGAACTTAGGAACTAAGGAACTAAGGAACTTAGGAACTAAGGAACTTAGGAACTAAGGAACTTAGGAACTTAGGAACTAAGGAACTTAGGAACTAAGGAACTTAGGAACTTAGTAACTAAGGAACTTAGAGGGAACTAAGGAACTTAGGAACTAAGGAACTTAAGGAACTTAGGAACTAAGGAACTTAGGAACTTAGGAACTAAGGAACTTAGGAATCTATGAACTGAGGAACTTAGGAACTTAGGAACTTAGGACCTTAGGAACTTAGGAACTAAGGAACTTAGGAACTAAGGAACTTAGGAAGTAAGGAACTAAGGAACTAAGGAACTTAAGAACTAAGGAACTTAGGAACTTAGGAAGGAACTAAGGAACTTAGGAACTTAGGAACTAAGGAACTTAGGAACTAAGGAAATTAGAAACTTAGGAACTAAAGAACTAAGGAACTTAGGAAGAAAGGAACGAAGGAACTAAAGAAGGAACTTAGGAACTTAGGAACTTAAGGAACTTAGGAACTAAGGAACTAGGAACCAAGGAAACTAAGGAACTAAGGAAGTAAGGAACTTAGGAACTAAGGAACTTAGCAACTTAGGAACTAAGGAACGACCGAACTTAGGAAATAAGGGACGAAGGAACTAAGGAACGAAGGAACTTAGGAACCTAGGAACTAAAGAACTTAAGAACTTAGGAACTAAGGAACTTAGGAAATAAGGAACTTAGGAAATAAGGAACTTAGGAACTAAGGAACTTAGGAACTAAGGAACTAAGGAACTTAGGAACTTAGGAACCTAGGAATTAAGTAACATAGGAACTTAGGAACTTAGGAACTTAGTAACTAAGGAACTTAGGAACGTAGGAACTAAAAAACTTAGGAATTTAGTAACTAATGAATGAAGAAGCAAAGGAACTAAGGAACTTAGGATCCAAGGAACTTAGGATCTTAGGAACGAAGGAACGTAGGAACTTAGGAACTAAGGAACTTAGGAACTAAGGAACTTAGGAACTAATGAACGAAGGAACTTAGGAACCTAGGAACTAAGGCCCAGCACTTTTTACCTGGAAGAGATATTGACTCAATATTGGAGGGGTAGAGCCCAGAGGGCTAGAACTCGGTGTAGATATAGGCAGAATTTTAAAAAGTTGCATAAAAAATTATTTTACCCTGTATGAATTTTTAGGCAATTAAATAGCATTGGCAAATGTCTAAATGGCCCAGCACTTTTGACCTGGAAGAGACATTGACTCAATATTGGAGGGGTAGAGCCCAGAGGGCTAGCACTCGGTGAAGATATAGGCAAAATTTTAAAATGTTGCATAAAAAATTATTTTACCCTGTATGAATTTTTAGGCTATTAAATAGCATTGGCGAATGTCTAAATGGCCCAGCACTTTTGACCCGCAAGAGATATTGACTTAATATTTTAGGGGTAGAGCCCAGAGGGCTAGCACTCAGAGTGGATATAGGCAAAATTTTAAAAAGTTGCATAAAAAATTAAGTTACCCTGTTTGAATTTTTTAGGCTATTAAATAGCATTGGCGAATGTCTAAATGGCCCAGCACTTTTGACCTGGAAGAGATATTGACTCAATATTGGAGGGGTAGAGCCCAGAGGGCTAGCACTCGGTGTAGATATAGGCAGAATTTAAAAAGTTGAATAAAAAATTAATTTACCGCATCGGTGAATGTCTAAATGGCCCAGCACTTTTGATCTGGAAGAGATATTGACCCAATATTGGAGTGGTAGAACCCAGAGGGCTAGCACTCGCCGGATAAATAGGCAGATATTAAAATATATAGAAATAATTAATTGTATGACGAAGTTATGTTTAGGCTATTGGACATCTCTATGGAGCGAATGTGCGAATATCTGAATATCGTATCCGCTGCTAGGTTTATAGACGTATCGAACATAACGATAGTTTATGTTTGAAAACCCATATATGTCAGTACACAATGGCTGGTACCGGCAAAGGTAAAGACAAAGGCAAAGGATGGTATCCAACTTTCGTGGATCTGAATGTAAGAAGCTACAGAATCTTCGCAGACAGTCGTTACAAGTTCTAAAACGTTTAAATTTCAACTGAAACGCAAAGAACAAGAAACTGCGTAAGTATCAAAGCAAGAAATGGGAAGGCGCCATAGTAATGTCCACGCCTTCGTTAAAAGCACTTAACGTCACCTCCTGTTTCGTTCTGATCCGCTTCAGAGTGTCGGCGACGTGAAGATCGGCCTGCTGTTTCGTTCGGATCATCGCTCGCCTTTCAAATAATACTGCGCTATAAAAATCGCGATTAAAAATCCGTCAATCGACAAATTCTTTTGAAACTGATTTTCTAAATTGTCGTCCAGTGCGCGTGCGCAATGCGCATTGCTTGAACCAGGTACGTTTCGAGGCTTGGTGGGCTCGGACTGCTGAACAGATAATAATCTAGTATTGAAAGTTTGGCAGCTAAAATTATTTCTCGTCTCACTTTATAGTGTCTCGAAATTCAGAAATTTGAAAATGAAGTTGTAAAGTGCCTAAATGGTCATCCATCATTATCGGTAGCGGGCTGAGCGGGCTCCGAGGACCGTTTAGTGCTGTAATAGCTTCAATAAGTAGAAATTAATATCAGCATTTATTCAGTTCCAATGGAGACTTCTCTGATATTTCATCGGTTAAATCTAGGTAGATGGCTTATTTTCACGAGACCTGCCGTTATGGTGTGGGAAAAAACGACCACGAGTCCACGAAAAAAGCAATATGATCAGATCTGCAAGTGACAGGTGATTGGCAGGTGACCAACTACAGCGCAAATCCGATTCTCTCCTTTATATGAACCATAACTCAATTAAATCTTTAGCGCCATTATAGTAGTATTATTACTATTATTTAATATTATATTCAATATTGATATTCTTCTTCTTCGTTGTCCTCTTCCTCTTCTCCTTGTTCGGAGACCGATGGGACATGCAGAAGGTATTATTATTATTATTATTATTATTATTATTATTATTATTATTATTATTATTATTATTATTATTATTATTATTATTATTATATCATCATCATCATCATCATCATCATCATCATCATCATCATCATCATCATAATCAATCTTATCATCAGGAGAGGAAACCACGAGTTCTTCTTACTAACTGTGTATCGGAAGTTATCGATGTTTCCGGAAGCGTTTTCCTTTTCGCTTTGCGCTGGCGTTTATAAGGTATATCGAATAAATGGCTGTCGGGAAAAATAAGCGTCTGTCCAAAGGAGGCAAAAAGGGAGGGAAAAAGAAGATGTAAGTTATAATTTCGCGTCCATTTTAATCATCTGTGCCACCCTCTTAGCCGTTTTCTGTCTAGATTATCGGATGCTATTGGATCAAATTGAGCGCTGTCAAGCGCCCGTTGTTGACAACTGTTTTACACGTGGAGAAAGTTATGTGTTTAATTTGCTTGTTTTATTGTTGGTTATTCTTGACGCTCTTTGCTGTGCTATTTTCCGTAGTCGAGGTAAGTGTTTTGATTATTGCCTGAAATACCCGATCCTCTGTTATACCAGCATTCATAATGTGCAGAAGCAGCAGCAGCCAGAAAATCGACTTATATAGCGCGATGGAGCACCAAACGCAAATCGCAAAACAATTCCAGGTCATCAGACCGGGTAACTGCACATCCGACCACACGCTGTTAAACGAAACACTAATAATTTTTAACGACAATGAAAATAATTTCGAAAATGGGTACAGTTTTAAGTTAGGGTTAGGCTGACCCTAATTCTCACTTTGTTTTCATTAGTGGGGTCGAAACAGCGTTGGTCAGATCTGTGCATTTTTAATACTTTGCATAGTGTTGACATTGCATATGGATCAATCGGAGTAATCAGTAAAATAAACTAGACCGCTTATATTAAAATCTACCAATACTTATCATCTTCTTGTTATCATCATGTTACATCGTGACCCCTCTTGGCTTACTGTAATGTTTTCATCTTTAGCGTTGATCCCTTCTCGAAGAAGGATTGGTACGATGTGAAGGCGCCTTCAATGTTCAACAATCGTAACATTGGAAAAACAATTGTCACTCGTACAATAGGAACAAGTAAGCTGTGCATCTTCTGGGATTTGGTTAATACATGAAATATTCAACATTAAATATGGTTCTATGTAAATGGGATCTGTTCCCCAAGTAACTTGTAATTCTTTATATTGGTATTAACTTAGCATGATTTAAAGTGGCTTTGGAGGCTTACTGCCTGTGTGAAAGCCACTAGAGGTGCTAACAGGGCTTGAACCCACTCCGTCAGCCTGACGCTCCAGCGTGTAATCCACTCTGCCATCTTCATCTTGATTCTCATGATATTTTAGCATAAGTATAGACCTGTTGATAAAATTGGGTGACTGATTATTAACCCTTAAACCACTGGAACTGCATCTATTCGGTCCAAATGCATATAGTTACTAAGTATTTGCTGGTTTAAAGAGGTATGCACGCAAAGTTGCATTTTTTTTTCTTGCATTGTAGAGATTGCTTCAGAGGGTCTGAAGGGACGCGTTTTTGAGTGTCTCTGGCGGATCTTCAGAATGACGAGGTCTCGTTCAGGAAGTTCAAACTCTGTAGTGAAGATGTCCAGGGTCGTAATGTCCTGACCAATTTTCACGGAATGGATATGACGACCGATAAACTGAAGTCGATGGTCAAGAAGTTTCAGGTGGGCAGTCTTCTGTGACCTTAATCTTTAAACCACCGGACACTTTGTAACTACATGCATTGTAAATGAGCATACTCAGTCCCACAGTTTAAGTTAATTGTCAGTTTATTAGTAAAAATCAAATTCACTGAAGTAATAGCAGAACAATAAGTCATTGGGTGTAAAGTTGGAGATCAATGTTTATAGAAAGATGCTAAACAGAGAGGTCAGGAAAGTGAATTAATTTGTGTAACAAATCAGCCTTTCTATGTAATAACATTAAGATTAGCTTACACTGTATTGATGATAAACTTGAATTTTTTTTGTGGCAGCACGTTGAGTTCAAGCCATTAAGATGGAGCATTGGGTATGGCATGAGTTGCAGGAGTTGTTTTTAGACACAGTAGACAATAGATGAAATTGTATAAATGCCATTTAATTAGAATAACTTGATGCATTGAGTGACCCAAAGTCCTGGAAAAAACTTCTATTAAATGATCTGACAACAACTTGTATGCCCTAACCCTACAAGCCAGAGGGGAGAAGATCTAAAGGTAGACCGAAAGGACGATGGGTGGACGGATTGGAAGAGGATCTGAGCACAGAAGACACCGAATGACCTTGGAAGAAATAGCTAAGTACAGAGAACTTTGGAGAGATGTTATGGAGAAGTCGATAGCTAGACACAGCTGGAGGACGAAGGCTTGACCTGACCTGACCCAGAATACTTGAGCACCTGTATTTCAGATTGGTTTTGTTCAACAGTACGTTCTAATCGAAGTGCAGTTACGTTTTGTTGCTACGTCATGGTTTACGTTTTAGACTCTTATTGAAGCCCATGTTGATGTGAAGACAACGGACGGTTACCTTCTGCGGGTGTTTACGATCGGCTTCACCGCACGTCGCCAGAACCAGAACAAGAAGACTGCTTATGCACAGAGCACGCAGGTTCGAGCAATACGCAAGAAGATGATCGAGATCGTTTCAAGGGAGGTCTCTTCGAGTGACTTGAAGGAAGTTGTCTCCAAATTGTAAGTCTTTGTTTTAAAATTTTTATATTTACTATATCGTTTTGTTAAGCCTTTCTGGGTATTCATGTTCAGAATGGTTTCTTCTAAAGAATCTTTACCTGATGTGGTTTTAAGATTCTGCATGGATCATATGTATTTATCAACATTTATTTTTGCCCGGAAATCTGTAACTGGTCAAAACACTGTTCTTGCCAGTGGACACTCTATGGGGACAGAAACATTTATGCTGAGAAAGGAAAACATGGGAGACAAGAGGTATTCAAAATAGGGCATGATCTGAGAGAAGAATCATGCCTACTAAGAAAAGTACTAGAAGGAAAGATGAAAGGAAAATCACAGAAAGGGCGACCAAGAACATGGATGCTGGAGTGGATGTTCAACACTACAGGGAAAAAACAAGTATTCAGCCCTGAAGATAAAGCTTAAGATAGAGAGGAGTAACAACGCTGGAGTATGGAACCTGTCTTTGGATGAGCACCTGAAGGAGATGGGTTATGCTTATGCGTATTGTTTTCTCTGTGAACTATTGATTACACTGATAGTGTTTAAGAGAACTGTTGAAATAAAACCTTACTATGAAACTTGTTAAGATTATTCTTCTTTGATTATTGCAGTACAGTCTTATAATGGATTTTGGGGTGTTTGGGGTCTTGAACTGAATTTTGTATAGTTAATTAATCAGGCTCATTTTTGTATTTGGGGAGAGAGGGAGGGAAGAAGGGATACAGAGCAACTCATGAATTTGTGGTTATGTTTTTATCATGAATCTATGGTTATGTTTTAATCTTGAATCTGTAGTTATGTTTTAATTGAGAATCTGTGGTTATGTTTTAATCGTGAATCTGTGGTTATGTTTTTAGCATGAATCTGTGGTTATGTTTTTATCTCCAGAATCCCAGACAGCATTGGAAAGGATATAGAAAAGGTGTCGCAGGGAATTTACCCACTTCATGATGTCTACGTCAGGAAAGTGAAGGTGCTTAAGAAGCCAAAATTTGACCGTACGTATAATTTTATATCCATGCTTCTTTATTTGATGTATTTTTTTGTGAAGGATGTGTGTGAGAGAGAGGGAGACAAGGACAAGGAGATAGGGGAGGGGAGATCTGACCCCAGGTGCATCAAAGGGTCAGAAGCCCTGGGCTGTTTAGACATTTTATTTACTTCATTCCCATACCTCTTGATATGAATTTATTGGATAGTTTAACAGGTATCTAGGTAAAAACAACTTAGGTATATTATATTGAAGAGATTATAATTTTACAATTCCTCTCATTAGAAATATTAACATGCCGTAAGGTAAATGTATTGCAGACATTAATTTTGATTTTTATAGTCAGTCTGCCTCGCTGAGGGGTGGTTCCACGTTGTTGATGACTGGGGATGCACCCCCCACCAAGCTTTTTTGCTTCTTAGTGGCGTTTCATCAGGGGGTTTACCAGCGTGAGTCGCTACACCACTACATGTCCGCTGGGTATTTGCATGCAAAACGGCTGATTACCCCTGTTTTTTTGGTTGTCTGCCTTTTTCGGGAACAATTTTTAAAGATTTGCTGGGGAAACATTGTTAATTACCTTTTTTGCTCGTCAACCTTTTTTGGAATTTCTTTTCATCCCAACCAACTTTCTAAAAATTCATTGCATCCCTCCACCAAGAATTCTTGGAACTGCCACTGGCCTGGGTATGGTAGACAGGGCCTGTTTAATGTTGTATTGTTTCAAGAAGTCAATTCTGTATGCTGTGTTCTTGTTACAATTAGTGGGCAAACTTTTGGAACTTCATGGAGAAGGGATTGCAACATCCAAAACCGTTGGAGAAGGAGGTGAGAAGATTGAGCGCGGAGACAACTACGAGCCTCCGGTCTTGGAGTCTGTCTAATTGAATAAAGACATTCAGATGAAAAAAATTTGACTGGACAGAGTTCATTGCGATGATGTGTTATCAGTAAATAAAATCTCTGAAATGTTACAAAATGCTTTGTGTTTGCCTTTAGTTATATTTACAACAGAATGTATAACTATTCAGTACAGTATATGCTTATGGAAGCATTCTTGTGTTGGGGTATATACTGTACTGAATATGGTAGATTGTATAGATGTCTGAAGATAATTTGAATTTGTGTATAGATGATTGAAAATTCTTTACAGTGTGCAAATTTGAAATTTAAATTAAGCCATGCATAGAGGATGCTTTAGGATTTGGTTAGTGGGATGGCAACCTCTAGAAATGGGGTGAACTATTTTCATATCTGGACTAGTCTAGTGCCCAGAATGAGTGCATTGTTAAAAGCATGGGGGCTAGAATTTAAGATAAATCAGACTAGAAAGCTGGAAGGACGAGCTTAATCTTAAATGTTTAGAACAAGATGGATTAAAGCCAATTTAAAGGTAAGTAAACGGTTGAAAATCTTATATATCTATATAGCACTAGTGGTACAGGCTGTATAGTAGATAAATCTTAGCACACAGTCTACATAACTAAGGGAAAGTTCAAGCATAGGGCTGTGAGACGGTTGGCATAGCTATGGAATATGGACCGTGGTGGATAATAATAATAATAATAATAATAATTTTAAGTGGTTTAGGATGCTAAGTAAGCCTGTGTGAAAACTGAAAAACTGAAAAACAGGAATGTTTTAAAGTCTAGGCATAGACATACAGTATTTACGAGGTCGCCACAGCCCTCACTTTCTGCACACACACACATTACCACAAATTTCAAGTCAGAAAATATTTATAAATGAAATTATTTCCGCCAATATAGCGGACAAAAATACTTTTAGAAGAAAATTTGTGCCATATTTTGTGTGGTCTCTTGTAAAATTATATTGGATCCCTATGCGATTATGCTGTCTCTATGGTTTATGTTACAACGGGTAAATTTAAAGGAATATTTTACTAAGTACGTTTTAAATTTGTCAAATTAAGCAAATTAATTAAAAGCTTAGACAATTCTTCTGATTTTTGACGCAGGGAACATTGTTACACGTTTATTTTGTGTAATTAGATGATGAGTCGCGAAGTTACATTCTTGTCAAATATTTATGTTGCGCCTTTTAAATCAGGAAATATGATGTTAGCCTCGTAGTTGAAGTTGAGTGCAGAAAAGTGCACGCGTAAACATAGTATGTTCCGTTCGTGAGTACATTTTATGCTAAGTGTCTATTTACGTATATTCTTTATAATAACAATATAATAACTAATAACTTGAGTTTTGGAGATTTAGTAGGAGAGGTATATGACGATTTAGACTTCTGACCTAATGTCGTTTGTCGACAAATTTTTACAGAGTTTCAGATCCGCGTTTTTTGGGAGCAAACTTTTATTTTCTTTTAGAACTATATTGCAGGCCTTGTTCTTGTAATTACACTTATTAAAAGTATCTTTTTCTTTCAAACTGTATTATAGTTATACAAGGTATAGATCAGCAAGACTGATAGCATGGTGGTTTCATTTTATTCATGTTATTGACCCATGTGGGAAAATCCCACTTTTACTTTGGATTTCCCTGACATAAACATCCTCTCTCTCTCTTTCTTGGAATCTGCAATTGACCACATGGATTTTACTGAAGCAAATAATTCAGACATTAGTGGCACTTCAATGACAGCCTTTTTTATCTAGCAGGATTTTTTTCACCAGCATTTTAACCACTTCAAACGTCCAGATCAGCTCCTTTTGCATAATGTTAATGATTTGGAACACTTATATTAAAGTCCATTGGTCCTTTCACCCTTTTCATTTAATTTTGTAAATATTTTACTGCATCTAAAATGTTATTGTCACAGTTTAACTCTTTTGTTACTAAGGCAATTCTACCCCACGTACTGTTGTAGGTAAAGTGAAATTATAACTGAAAACCATCAATTAGTACGTTTAAGTACCATTGCCGCATTCTGGAGTGCCATACATTATTAACATATGCAGAGCTTTTTTGGAAATATATTTTCCGGAAGCAATAGTTGGAAGTCAATTGTCAGTGTGACGTAGTGGCCGTACAGTTACTATAATTAATACAACAGTGTATTATGTGTCTTTAACTAACGTGCTGTCACATGTGTAATCAGAAATTGAAAAATGATACGGAAACTAGATAGAGTTCTAAATTTTTTATTTATGAATTTAATGTTGCAAAGAACCAGTCTTCAGATTTCCCTGAATGCCGTTCTGCCTCGTTCCAGCACAAAAAAGCCCTGTTAAACGGCTAGGTTTAGGAACCCTGTGGGCCAAAGGGTCTAGTAGCAAAAGGGTTAAATATCAGTGCCTTGTGAGAGGTCACTTACTACAAAGGATTGTCATGACTCATGAGGCTCTGTTCAAGTTTGCAAGTATGTATTTTTGGTTTTGTTTTTTGTCGTAGATCATCTTTGAGGGTCGGCATGAGTGACGTCCCGCCACTTACGTCAGGTTCTGACTCAGAATCTGACAACAGCGACAGCGTCGATAATGTCGCGAATTCCCCGGGTCGGTGATCGAGTTTTCATCGATCGTTGTCTTTATATTTTTGGTCCTGTTCTTACATTTTCAGTGGTTTTAATTTTAAAGTAATTCGATGGTTTGCTCATTTTGTAGCGGCAGCCTAGTTTCAGTTATCATTACTGCTGCATTTATGTGTATGTTTAATACAGTAGATTTTATTTGAAGTTAACCAACAAAGCCTGGATTTCTAAACATGTTTTTAAACATGGAAATCAGCACAGGTGCACCCACTGGCATAACAAACAACATATCCCTGTGGGAGACTTGTTTTGCTTTATTATGAGAAAGAAATTTGTGTGAAATATACATTAGTGAGGCTTATTATTCATAAATCTAAGATGTTGTTTCTTGGTTTGTCATTCTGGATTCATATAATTAGTAGAAGTGTAACTATTGAGAAGTACCGGTAATTTGCTTTAACCTTTTAAATGCTAGCTTTCCTAGGGATCAAGCTTTATGTACACCTATCGGCTGTGGCCGTGGTCTAAGGGTTAGGTGAATCATTTTGTTGCTGGGAGATGCTTTGTCATTAAATGTTTTTCTGTTGGTTTTTTAGGGTTTGATACTAACAAGAATTCTTCAAATAGTAGCACAAAAGAGGACATTTGCCAAATGCAGTGAGTGACATTGATTTTTAAATTCCGCATTCATGTATTCACGGCTCTGAAAATGAGTTTTGCTAGTGTATAGGTTAATGTAGATTCTGTTCTGTTGTACAGTGAAACCTGCTTAATTGCATAGGTGCGCGTGCAAGCCTTGCTTATGCGATTAACTGGGCTATGCGAATAGCCGGGACGTCTGATAATTAATTGTACGCACAAAACACTGGTTCGGGTTTTTATGTTGTTATGCGGGTTATGCAATTAAGTGGCATGCAATTAAGTGGGATCCACTGTACTAGTGTAGAGATTAGTTCTTTAATTTGATAGGCAATACTTTAATGGGGTGTGTGGCTTTTAGATACTGTTTGTTTCCAACTCAAAGCATAGAACATAAATCATAAGTACAATGAGCATAGATCTATAAAAGAACAAAGAACATAAAATACAAAGAACATACAAATAGATCATAAACACAATGATCATGTAGAAAAAAATGAATTGAATATTTTATAAATTCTTGATTATACTATATTGCTACCGGTTAACTTAGAAACATGGAATACATTATTCATATTAAAGCAATCATAGTAAAGCTTTCTGCGGAAAAGTTTGCGATACAGAATTTTTATCTATTTATAAGGAATTATAATACACATATACTAGAAATTTTGGCTGAATAGGTTGATGCTTCACATCTGACCATTTTGCTCTTTGCCATCGTTGCAAAGTTGATTCCATGTCGAAAATATCGGCCTTACAGAGCAAAAGGGTTAAGAAATATTTAATTATTTCGACAGTGTCTTTGATTACACGATTAATTATTTGGTTGCATTTCTTACTGAATAAAAGAGATTGATCAGGATGCTTCGAAAAATTATTTTAGACGATTTAATTGCTTAATACATGTTATTGATACTAAGATAATATATTAATTGTATGATTATAATTATGTTATAAGATTTTCCTGTTAATTTGACGTCAAGATGTTTATACCTAAGTACTGTCATTTTCCATTCATATTAGCTTACTATACTTATAGATACCTATTAACGGGAACTGTGTTCTCTCGGTATCTACAGTGTAATTTCCAACGTTGTAAGTGTTTTCAATGATTATAATGACTTATATAATTGAACTAATTCTACTGTATATATTTTCTGTGATATAATTAATGCTTAATATAAGAATTTGATGCACTCGTGTATTTAACTGATGTGATGTTCTGTTGTTGGAAATAAACCATAATGTTTAATTATTTTTCATGATGCTGGTTTCATAATATGAAGTGTTGGAAAATTCTGTTTCCGACTTCCAGGGAAGCCAAGACGATCGACGAAAACCACGTTGCACTGGGGCGGCAGCATTCTGACAGCCTGTCGGACGCAAGTGGCGAAGATGACGACGATGATGATGACAACAACACCAATGATAATGTAGATGTAATAGATGATACTGAATCCGAAGAGGACCTCCATAAGGCAGACAATGCTAGTCAATTACTGCTGCCTAAGGAAACAGCAACACAGCATTCACAGCAAGTTAGTTTAAGGATTTGTCTACTTAACCCCTTTACCGTGTATTTAACTGTAACTCAATGAAACATGGACGAATATATTCGGGGTTCCCGGTAAAGGGGTTAATTATTTGAGAGAACATTTTTCGGGATTTTAAAAAAAGTTTTATGTAATTTTTACTCTATGGACATGGTATCTGTTTGGTGAAAATAATAATTTGTGTATTAGGAATTTGCACTTGTCTTATGCAGGCTTGTTTTTCAAATGATGGTGATGGTGGTGGCAGAGGTGGTGGTAGTGAATTGGTTATATTGACTTTTTGACACCTTGGATGAGATGAATGGGGTGGTTTTCCATTGCCATCCTCGCAGACAGTTAGGGGCGGACAACTTTCCAAGGGTCGTTTGCAATTCTAGGGTCAGATTTGAACCCACTACCCTCTGATTACATGGCAAGAATCCTACCTCTTCACTGCGTTACATTCGTGGGTAATATTTTTGAAATATTGTCATTAAATATTGTTGGTTTATTTCTGGTATTTAAAAAAAATACCTTAAATAAATTATTCCATTCCCATTGCAAAGATTGAAGTTATGTTTAACCCTTTCGTTACGCTGGCAACCATTTCCTCGTACTGACATAGGTAAAGTGAAATTACAACATAAAGCATCTATCAGTTTGTTTGAATACCATTGCCATGTTCTGGACTGCCATGCATTATTGATATACGTGGCCTAAATGGTCACGAAAAAGGCTAGGTCTAGGAATCGTTCGGGCTGAATGGTTTAGTAGCAGTGGCAGCTCCACCGGGGGGGCAGTGCCCCCTATTGAGTGCCTGGCCCCCCCAGTTGGGACCCTATACTTAATGCTACATACATTAAACAACAAATGGTTGGCCCCCCATGATTACAAGTTGCCACCCCAACGGCCCCCCACTTGCCAAATCCTAGAGCCGCCACTGTTTAGTAGCGAAAGGGTTAATCTTCATGATATTTCTGTGGTGCCGTTTTAGTCTCAGCAGACAACCAACAGCAATTCCTCTTCCAATAAACGCAGAAAGTCGATGCCTGACGAGGATAAACTGCAGTCATGCCTTCAGCAGGCGACGCTCGCGTACTTCAACAAGAATTACCTGTCATCCGTGTCGGAGTTTAAAATTGCGCTGATGATGGTGGCAGAGAAGAAGATGGTGAGTTGTTGTGGTCTTTATTAACCCTTAAACTGCCGCAACTGATTGTACTCAGTCCAACTGCATATAGTTACAAACAGTGGCGGTTCCAGGATTTCTTGGTTGGGGGGGGTGAAATGAATCCACAGGAAGTTGGTGGGGGGATGAAATTGAGAAGGAAAAAATCAATAAACTTTGCCGAAAAATGCTGACAAAAGGGAATTTTTCCCCTAATGTTACTACACTTTTACCAAAAAATAGGCTGACAAGCAAAAAAAAGAAAAAGTAAGGTCATCCGCAGTTTTTCCCGTAGTTTTACTAGACTTTTACCCAAAAAATTGGTTTCACAGGTGAAAAATAGTCCGGAAGTCCGGTGGGGGTAATGCATCCCCACTCATCCCCCACGTGGAACCACCACTGGTTACAAAGTATTTGGGGGTTTAAGGGTTAGTTCAAAACTGTACTGGCCATATTCACTGTTACCCTAATTTGTCTATGAAGATCACCTTTCTTTGCTTTCTCTGCATTTTAATTTGAGAGATGGGCTAAATAATGATTTACCGCATTGCCTTTTACGATTGTTTCAGCACAAAAACACTGAAACTTGGGTTATCAAATACTGTCTTGGACTTTCCCTCATCAATCTTAAGCTGGTTAAGGTAAGCTTCTGCTCAAGATGGTGTGCTTGGCCAGAATTTCACAATTGCAAATCTCACAGGACAAAATAAGATAAAAGAATAGAGATCAGGCTGGAAAATGTGGTTTGAATAAACCCAAGAAAGCCCAAACTTAGGTTTTTAGGTTTTTTTTGTTTTCAAAGTCAAAAATGAAAAAAACTTATATTTAATGTTTTTCAAACTTTTTTCCTCTATGCAGACAGCAGAATGCATCTAAAAATCCTGTAAAAAAACTTAAAAACCTAAATTTTGTTGATAAAACCTACATTTTGTTGATAAAAAACAGGTTTTTCCAGCTCTGACCGAGACAGAAACTTGTTGACATGTTTTAAAAACACTAAATGTTGTCTTTCTATTGCATGAGTCTCTAAAAGGCCGATTTTGGACTCGAATTATTGTGATTGTTTTGTTTTGAAAATTGAAAACACTCGTTTGTTGCTTAGGAAATTCACGATGGAGAAAGAGTCTTTCAAAGTTTAATTGAGGATGACAAACCGGCCATTTGTATTCTTGGTTATCTTGGACTGGCTAAGGCTTACCTGAAACAGAACAGGCAAGGATTTTTGCCATTGCATAAGCATTCAACTTGCAATCCATTTTCCGCACTCTAAGAATCAGCCTTTAGGTTATAGTAATAATACTTATTATTATTATATAAATGACAATTTATATAGCGCTATATGCCTGGCAAAGGCCATAGTCAAGAGCACTTTACAATAGTCTTTAGTAGGAAATGTTGAAAAGATGCGTCTTAAGTTTCGCTAAGAATTGGTCGGGGGGTGGTCTCCCTCGTTATGTCCTCCAGGAGGGAGTTTCACAATATTGGGTTCCCCCTCGAAACAGATCGGTCCCCAAATTTAGCAGTCTTAGATGGGTGGATGGTACTTGCAGTAATATATAACTCATCTCTTTATCGATATGAAATTATCACAGTGGGAGTGATTCTTCACAAGTGATGCTATACAAATATTTTGTTACATCACATTGCATAATATAGTGTAATGTAACAGACTAAGTCAGAGGATTTATGTAGCTTCTCTTCTGAAGTTAGCAGCCCAGGCTAGGTTAGTTTGCATGGAATTTTAATTCAGATGGTTTAAGTAGAGAGGGCTATTTCTTTATTGGTAATATTGTGTAATAGCACTCAACAGAGTTTCTAAGTTCAGAACAGATTTTTGTCTAATATGGAAAGATGGAAAGATTGTTGTAAAATGTCATATAAACAAAAAGAAAATATATTGTTATAATATATTGTTAATTGTTAATAAATGTCATATATTGTAAAATATTATATATATATATATATATATATATATATATATAATAAAATTTCATATAAGAATTATTGTTAGAGATGTGATTGTTTGAACTTGCAGATTTGTTGATGCTATTGGTCCACTTCAGGAAGGGCTTCGACTGATAAGTGATGGTTTCTGCCCCCCTTCTTGCTGCCATTGGCCAGGAACCTTGATTGTCATTGAAGAAACCAATGACTCACCAGGAATTCTGAAGGTCAGACAAACTGAACTGAAAAACTGGCAGAAAAACACGACTGAATAGTACTCGTGTTGCATACGTGATATTTTAGTTATGTTGTTGATCCTTAGTAAAAGTGAATTTCCAGATTGAAGAAGGTCAAACAAACTGAACTGAATAACTAGTAGAAAAACATGACTGGACAGTATTTGTGTTCCATACGTGATATTTTAGTTAAGCTGTCGATCCTTAGTAAAAGTGAATTTCCAGAATGTAGGTCAAACAAACTAAACTGAAATACTGGTAGAAAAACACGAGTGAATAGTGCTAGTATTGCATATTCTAGTTAGATTGTTGATCTTTGGTAAAAGTGAATTTCTAAAACAATGGATCTTTGTTAAGATCTGTCAAGTTGGAATAGCAGTTATTCATCTTTACAGTTGATTTATGGTTACATTACCAAGAATTCACAGAATTTAAAAATAGATGCAGCCAAATGCAAATGTTTCTCTGCATCTTGAAATCTGAGAAAACGTGTCCTATCGTATTTGAATGACATCACCACTTTTATAAATACCTTGAATTCATTTACTTTACTACTAGTAATGTGCTTAAATTTCTTTTTTCTGTTCTGCATAGAATTTATTTGATTCCCTGTTGAGCGAATGCCGAAATCCTCCTCTCCCATTGGCTGTCTGTCGTTACTCTGGTTGTTTGGATCCGTTCAAAACACAGATTTATCTTTCCGATCCGGAGTTCAAGGTCTTTATTTCGATTACATGTTTGCCGTTCGCGATCCCATCTTTACTTAAGCATTTTGTCAATGTTTCTTGTTGAGTGGTACTGTTCAATCATATTCTTAAATTTTCGTAATTTTTCCCCGGCCAGTGGCATGCCAAGAGTGGTGGACGCCCGGGGCCAAATTTAACTTGTATGCCCCACACCATCTCGGTTATGAGTTAACGAGGAAAAAAACGATTGTTGAGACAATTTTGGCACCTTTATTTGGTTTGGATGCCAACTGACGATGTAAAGCACCCTTGACTTTTGCTTTTGCCATGTTTATTGCACTATACCCAATTGACATGATTGGACATGATTGACATCGATAATCTGAAAGGGTTTTCATGTAAAAAATAGTGCAAATGAGCAAAAAGGTTGCCGAGTCAATTTGGATGCTCCTATCTGGTGGCTGCTAGGGGCCAGTGCCCCCCCTTCTGCACGCTACTGACCCCGAAGTGAAGTGTAAGGTGCACCCGTGGGTTCATTGCCCGTAGGGTCTGGTGTTTATCCCCGGTTTCTTTGCCATCGGCCACTAGGTGGCCAAGCCGATACATTGGCGGACGATGGCCGGCCTTTTCCGCCAAACCTATGTTTATCTTTGCAATGTTGCCATTGCTACTGACTTTTATCGCTGACATCGAGTGAAGGCTGAGTCAACCCCGGGTTCCTGCGGGTATCAAATTCACTTCCAGGTCACTGATTTTGGCACTCTTCTGTTTTCCTATCGCTAGTGAAAGTCTGGTTTGCTTAAAATTTTATTTGCAGTTTTTTGTTTATCACAGCTGAGAAATGTTCTCTGTCTTTTTCTTTCATATCAGGGATATATTCAGGTTGCCTGCTTTGAGAAATGCCTGGTGGAGTTTCATCGAGACTGCTGGAGAGAGCTGAAGGCAACCCAGTTAGATAAGCGTTCCGATAAGGTAGACAATTTTCCAAGTTTTAGCGTTCTACATTGAATATTTGTCTTATCCAAGAGTGTATTAATGTCTATGGTTTATACCAGCTGTCCATTCTTCATAACTTTTTCTTCTGTTTTTCTTTCTTCATCTGTTGTGAAGGAACTTGTAAACGGACCTTGCGTGACACCCGACTGCAACAGCATTGTATGCAAGATTTCAATTTTTGGCTGTGACGGCAACATTCTTAAAACGGTAAGTTCAAACTTATTCGTAAATAGGAATCAATAGCAAAACTTTTCATGTTTCTACAAGGGTGTGCAAAAGTTTTGAACCACCTTATTCTTTATGCATTTTTTCCAATTATTTTGATCTACTGTATTGATTTGAGAAAGAGAAGAAATAGAATAGAAGGGGAGAAAAGAAATGTAGAAAGGAGTGTGATTTCAGATTTTTGCGTACCATCGTATGGTTATTTTTTGCATAGGAAATTAGACAATATACGATTTGATTGACAGGTTGATTGAATCATTGCATTACTGATGATAGCTGATTGACGCGAGGGTGGTGCTGTGTTTCAGATGACTGTTGAAGAAGTGCCAATTAAATCAAGAAAGGCGGGCCAGAAACATAAAACAGTTAGGTTGGTTGGCTCTTTAGAAGTCTCTGTTTTGTCCATTTTGCTTAAGATTATTTTATGATGGTTGGTGCTTTGGTCTTTTAGACAGTTTGAGGAAAAATTGCACATTTTGTTTGTTTTCCCTTACAGTGTCATGCATGGAAAAGCAGCACACCAGAAAAAAAGTGGAAAGAAGGCAAAAGGGGGACTGGTAGAGGAGAAGGGAAGAGCGGACGAAGGCACCGGATTGGCCGAAAACAGAAGCCGCAGCGGGGAGACAAGCCACGTCCGCGACGACTTGAAGCCGGCCGAAGTGAAACCGACGGACGGGGCAAAGGCCGCTAAAGTCACTCACAGGAGGAAGTCTTTGGAATTCAACGAAGACCAAGAACAAGTCCACCCGTCAAGAAAGAAAGGAACAGGTACGGATGACAACTTCAGTTCCTCCCAATGACCACTGTGTTTGGCATAAATGAAGGAGCAATTCAGATATAGTATTTCATTGTCCTTTTGTCCTTTTGGTTGGCCTTTTAGCCCTTGGCCATTTAGCCTTTTTATTGTCCTTTTGGCCTTTTTATTGTCCTTGGGGCTTTTTATTGACCTTTTGCCCTTTTTATTGGCCTTTTGTATTGGCCTTTTGGTCCTTCATTTACCTTTTTATTGTCTGTTTGGCCTTTCTGAATGTAGGAATTTCATGTGAATTTACTGTTTAGTTTGAATGTTGTAGTTCAAATTGTACCGAAGCAAGTTTTTGAAGTTTAATTCAGTAACGATTGCACTGATGGCTGTTAATTTTAAATGGGGTTTTTACGTTCGGCTGGCATTGACGTGTGGCCGCGTTTTTGGCTTCTCTTTTGTTCAGAGCCCGCCGTGACAGACGACGATCATCTAGTGACGATGCAAAGAACCGACTTTGTGGCGCTGCAGAAGAAGAAAAACGAAGAACAGGATTTGGATTGGGTGTGAAATTCTTAACCCTTTAACTGGCAGAACCGAGCACGCTCGGTTACATTCCATGTGGTTACAAAGTATCTGGCGGTTTAGGGGTTAAACTGTGAATTTTGCAGCATTAGAAATCCTGCGTTTGGAACGAGGGTACAATATATTTCAGTGCTTCTATGCCCCCATATTGGTACAAATGTTAAGCGTTCACAAAGTACAGCCCTGGCTTATGCTCATCTCGGTCGATGTGATGCGATGTTCCACTAATCGCCAATCCGGTTCAAGCATCGTTTAGTAGCTGCGATAGTAATGATTTTTTCTTCAGTTGTCGAAAAAGCCGAAGAAGAAGCGCGACAAAGAACGGCAGAAAAAGACCGTTCATCTCGACGAATTCGTCGAAAAGATCGAAACCGAAGACGGCGATGATCCTCCAGATGAAGCCTACTTCGATGCCAATGATTATGGCCATCAGTTTTGGGAGATTCCTCCGTTTGTGTACGACTATAATGTCATCTTGTAGTAGTGATGATCATTGATGTTGCTTATCTATTGTATGTCAATTATGTTATCCGATGAGACCTAATACAATAGAACTTTGTTATAACGGGTCTGTAAAATTTAGTATGTAATATCCAAGGTACGTTATATCCAATGCCATCCAATACGGTACAAGAGCACACGAGACCGTACATTGTGGTACTTTATGACCCAGTATACGCTATAACTGATTGTACATTATTATACATTATAACAAAGTTCTACTATACAAGGAAGCTCCCACAGAATTGTATAAAATCAAAAGCCATAACTATAAGTTCTGTAGATAGTAATCTTAATATGACTTTATCTGTGATAATCTGTATTGAGTGTAATTTTCTCCACTTGAGCACAGCCATCTTGGAGGGTAATGTATACAAGAAATAATTTGTACTTTTCTATGACGAAACAGTTGTATTTGATAAGGAAAAATCTGGTCATTATGGCCCAATTGATGTTATGCTATGCCATTCTTTTATGTGTTGACCTAGCATTTGGTAATTTATAAGAAAAAATTTAAAATCCTTAACTTTCCTCAAGCAGTGAATGCTACATGGCTGAGGGGTTCATCCATATAGTACATACACACCAAAGGGGGAAGTGGGGTTGGATTTAGGAGATTTTGTGTATGTACGGCATTCAAACTGGGGGGGAAGAGTTGAAAATGTGCCTTTTTTGTGTAAGTGCTATATGGATGGGCCCTGATTACTGATGATGTTAGGATCAGTAAGTAAGTACATCATGCTCTTGTGTTAAAAATTCAAAGTTGCAGGAGGTTAATTTGTCGAAGCTGGAACCATTGTGCCAAACCTTATAAACTGACTTAGGAGTGCTGGTTTTACCTTACATTACTTATTACCTATTATTAATGAGGTAGTTGTGGTTTTCATTCATATTATCCAGCCATACTGAGTCACTGTTTTCATAGTATTAGATTGCTTTTTAAAATGTTGTTTATGCCTTATTCTTTGGAGATATCTAATCTTAAACTTCTATAGCGCCACTTCATAATGCACATGAGCATCAACCGATGGCACACCAAATCCAAATAATTAAAGATCCAGGTCAAATCCAGGGTATCCGGCCAGGCAAACGGGTGACAGTCTATGGTGGATAGGCCAAGTCAAAAAGGTGTTTTTTCATCTTTTTCTAAAAATCTGTATTGAATTTAAGATAGCTTTATTGTATACAGCATCTAAAGATCTAAGCAGTTAAACCATTTGAATTTCAGGAATGCGGATAGTCGTGAGGATGCTTGGATAAGACCCCCGGCAAATCAGGCGTACTTTTCCGATTGTCTCTCCGCAGAGGCTCCAACCAGCAACGGCGGTGTCTGGTCAGTTTCCGGCACCGATGCCACGCCGGATAAGGCGGCTGGCGATGCAACGATCTCAAAACTTACAGCAGACAAAGGTTCGAACAACGAGGAGATGCTCGCGCCGACAAAGAACAGCGCCGATGATGCCACCGCGTCGGAGAAGATGCCTCTTGAGACTGCGGAGGATACGAAGGGAAATATCATGTCGTATGTTGATCATTTTTACTTGTAGTTATGTTCGTAATTTTTTTTTATCTGCTTGTTTCTCCTTGATTTCTGTGGACAAACGTATTGAAAGACAATTTTTCACTTTAATCTTTAATCTGCTTATATCTTGGAGCTATTTCCATAAATAATGATAACCACCCTTTCGTAGTAGTTTTGGTAGTAATAGTTTCAGTAGTGATAGTTGTTGTTTTAGCAGTAGTAGTGGTGGTGGTAGTAGTTATTGTTTTAGTAGTAGTTGTTGTTTTAGCAGTAGTAATGGTAGTGGTGGTGGTAGTAGTAGTAGTAGTAGTAGTAGTAGTAGTAGTAGTAGTAGTAGTAGTAGTAGTAGTAGTAGTAGTAGTAGTAGTAGTAGTAGTAGTAGTAGTAGTAGTAGTAGTAGTAACCTGTGACCGGGCTTATCCACCATAGACTGTCACCCGTTTGTCCGGCCGGATACCATGGATTTGACCTGGATCTTTAGTGATTTGGATTTGGTGTGCCATCGGTTGATGCTTCTGTGCATTATGAAAGTGGCGCTATAGAAGTTTAAGATTAGATTAGATTAGTAGTAGTAGTAGTAGTAGTAATATTAGTAGTAGTAGTAGTAGTAGTAGTAATAATGATAATAATAATAATAATAATAATGTGACTTTAAGTGGTTTAGGAGGCTAAGAAGCCTGTGTGAAAGTAGTGTGTAGTAGTAGTGTGGTTGTGGTGGTAGTAGTAGTAGTAGTAGTAGTAGTAGTAGTAGTAGTAGTAGTAGTAGTAGTAGTAGTAGTAGTAGTAGTAGTAGTAGTAGTAGTAATAATAATAATGTGATTTTAAGTGGTTTCGGAGGCTAAGCAAGCCTGTGTGAGAGTAGTTTGTAGTACCGGTAGTAGAAGTGTGGTTGTGGTAGTAGTGGCAGTAATGGTAGTTGTTGATTAATATAACTTGTCAATTCTGAAACAGATGGTTAAGTGTATCAAGTAGCTTTAGCGAAGATTCTACACACACAGTAGCATAGATCCTGTGGGACTCTCTGCCGGACAGTGTGACCGATGCGAACACTGCTGTGACGTTTATGACCAACTTAAAAACGCATTTATTCAAGCTCAGTTACGAGTAATAGTTGTCAAAGCACCCTTGTTTTGTGCCATTAGCTCATGTACGTTTCTCTAGTAAATTGTCTAATAATAATAATAATAATAATAATAATAATAATAATAATAACACTGGTCTACATTTTAAAAAAATTTTCTGCTGACTTAAGTATTTTTGCTGATTTTACCCAATTGAGAGGTGCTGATTCCAGATATGAAGTCAAAAATTATGCAATACGTCAAATTTTTTTCGCAAATGAGGAATGCTTAATTAAAGGTGTTAAAGTCAAACATAAGGAAAATAGGAAATTCTGAAGAACCGATAACACGTAATGTTTTTATTCAGCCAAAAATGAGTCTGTCTTCTAACCAAGAGAGCAATAAGAGCAATAGCTAGTTGCTTAAATTTAAGTTTTGAGAAAGGAATCTTCTCTTTTGGATGCTCCGGTATAGTTATGGTCACAGTTGTCACGCTGTAAACACCAGCAGTAGTCTGCCACAATGTTTGAGTTCTATCTGCCTTGATATCTATGTTCCATGGTCGTGATGTCTTGATGGAAGCATTCTCCTTGTTCTTCACTCATAGCTCCAAGATTTGAAGTTCAGGTAGCTATGAAGGAAATGCAACTTGACACTCATGTTGCTCCCAGTCTTGAAAAGCAATCTTGAATTTTGAACTGAAAGGTCATAATTCTCGACTCTTAAGTTGCCAAGTAAGTCAGTAATCAGGTCGTAAAAAGCATCTTGTCTACAACTATAACATCCCATTGATTCAATAAGTCCTTTGATGTTGATGCAGTATACAAACTCCTCCTCCATATGGAAATATTTCAAAAGATCATTCTCTCTGCCATGATACATAAGCGTGGTTCCTGGAGCCAACACTGAACAGGTTCTTTTCTTCAGTCTTGAACCCAGTAACTCTGCTGACGACTTCGACAGATCTAGATCTCATATAAGGTCTTACAACTCAGCTTGGTTGAATGTTTGGTGCATTCCAGCGTCAACTTCTGAGGCCATGAAATCTTCACCATTCGTGTCTGTTGACTGACTAAATTCATCGTTGTCAGAAACACCCAAAGTAGTGCAAATAGGTACAGGAACTTCGTCACAGTGAGCAACTGGTCTCAGAGCAGAGGGTGATTTGGGTACTGGTTGGAAGATTTTGTCTTTGTGGACATGCCTGAAATATTTACCAGGCAGAAGTAGCAGTTATCAACATGCATGGTTTTGAGGCTCTCGCCACACCATTGGAACTCCAAAGCTAAGACCAGAGAAAGCTAAGACAGAGAAAAACTCTGACCTTTAGTCACATTATGAACTGTCTGAGGCTTTCAACAAATGTCCTGCACACTTTATCACGGTGCCCAAGGTTTTCCTGGTCACCCAATTTAACTGCTGAAATATGCATGATAAGCTTTATGCACAAATTCAAACACCTCTCTCCTTTGTTTAGGTGCTGTGAAACAACCACAAATGTAGCAAAATTTGTCAGGATCATTCCTGCACTACCCACGAAGTGTTCAAGTGCTGGTTTACATATTCTACAGAAAACTAGTTAAAATAGTTACATTTGCTGCAACTTGTAAGCCTCATGAACGACTGAATGCTGCCGTCGGTTTCACGCTGCTTATATAGGCCTATATCCATAAAATGCTGACGTCTGCAGTTTAAAACTGCCTATTAAACTGTTGTGTTATTAAATAGTTATGTCCACTGCATATTAAGCATAGCTTTTTGCACATCCTTATCTTTTTGCATATTCAATATAGCTAAAGAATTATAATGCATAATGCCATGTTATTACTGTAAACAGTAAATCAGTAAACAGCGTTTTGCGGGAAAACTGGACGTGATGGGAGGAAATGGGTGTGATTTTTGGATTCAGCACACCAAAATACATAAAGATCACATGTTGTCTTCAAGTCAGCAAAATTGATGTAGACCAGTGTAATAATAGGTAAGTTCTGTATCAGTACACATTTGACTATGTTTTGGTAGGTTTCACGCGAGGTAAGTTTTCGTTGCGTGCGTTGCATTGCAGGTATTTTGAGATGCTACTGGAGAAGCTCGGACCATGTCTTCCGGACGACGAGTCCATCCTGCGAGAACTGGAGGCGTTTTCGCTCGACGCCCAGGTCATGATCAGCGAAGTGGGCGGCATTTCCAAACTGCTTCTTCAGTCGTTGAAGTTTACTCAGGTCAACGGTTACATCTGCCTGTTGAAAGACGCGGCTAAGGCAAGGCAGAAGGCTCGTCAGCGCAGGTTGGAGTCGGCCGAGGGAAAGACGTGCGCTAAAAGGTTCGGGCAGTCGCTCGGAAAACCTGACGTGCAGGCTGTCGCCGCAGAGGGGAAAAATACCGGTTCCTTTGCGCCTGTCTCTAGCGCGCCTGTTAGCGTACCTGTGGTCAGTACTGCTGTCAGTTCAAAGGAAAATAAGGTGGCTTCGAGTCTTGTAGCTGTGACACCGTCGACTTCCGCGGGCGCAAGTAGTGGTAAGGCTGATCGAAAGGGTGGTAATGATGGACTGTTTGGACTGTGTGATCTCAACGAATATAAGGAGATTCTTAGAGCCAAGAACATGTCTCTGCAGGGCGGTCGCTTGGGTTTGGAGGGTAAGGCCGCCGACGACGACAGCAATTTGTCAGTCATTGAGAAATTTAAAAAGGAAGTTCATAAGGCTGCCTGTAAAGATAGAAATCTCTCTAAAGAAAGTATTAGGGTAACACCATCTCCAGTACCTGCCTCATCGACCGAAGTACCCGTTTCGGTAAACACCTTTGTTCCTATTTATAGCAAATCCTCGGCTTTTGACTCGGATAAAAATACTATGGGCAGCAAAGCCATGGGGAATGGGACAGTAAATTCCGTAGCGGCAACAGCTTCACTATCTTATAACGATACAAAGGGTGAAATTAGGAATGATGGTAAAACAACTACGGGGTATTTATTAGATATTTACAAAAATCCGCCAACTATGGTCTCTAATTTGCTGGACATTGTTGACGAGGAGGAGGGCGATAGAAAAGCGGGTGCCTTTCGTTCGTTGGCCGACGATCTTGACTTTGAATTTCTACCAGTTGCAAAAGTGCCAAATGTTGATACTGCAAGAGGTGATTTTATCCCAGAAAGTGGGTCCATGGTCAAGTCGACCTTATCGGCCACCGCATCAGAGTTCCACTTTCAGAAGTTTCCCTCCAGCTTTAAATCGGAGGGCGTCTCGAACCAGAGTACAACCGTGCCGAACATGACCATGGCTCGTGGCAACATGGTCGCAACTTACGCCCTTTACGAACCCAGCTTGAGTCCGTGCGCATACTCCATGAATAGTAGTCCAACGGCAATGTCGTCGTATAATGGCGCCGTATCGGGAC
The DNA here is from genome assembly GCA_018105865.1 of Metaphire vulgaris. Taxonomy (NCBI): domain Eukaryota; kingdom Metazoa; phylum Annelida; class Clitellata; order Crassiclitellata; family Megascolecidae; genus Metaphire; species Metaphire vulgaris. Next base: position 2,647,384 of record CM030871.1, on the reverse strand, counting down.
TGCGTCGCTGTCAGGCCCAAACACCCCCTAGTCCGGAACTCGTGGGTGGCGTTAATGTGACCGGTTTCAGGGCAGATTGTGGGTACGAACATAAAGGTACAAATACGGACCAAGCGTTCAGTTTCGACGACTACAACCGCTTGAAATGCGAACATGCTGATCTTCAACAAAGATGTAACAGTTTTGCTGATAAACTTCAGCGAATGAAGACCAAACATATGGAAGAGTTGCTGATCTCGAAAGATAAATTGGACGTGAGTAAGATAATCATCCACTTTTTTGCCTTGTTACTATGCTCAAGTTATCTAGTCGTTGTCTTCTTGCGTTTGCATAGACATGGGCGCCTGCACACTAGGGCAAGAGGGGGCACTTGCCCCCCCTTTGGAAAATGCAAATACTAATATTTCACATAGAAATTTGAAAATCTTGCTAAAATATTAACAGTGACTATTATGTTAAAATGTGTTTTGCCCCTTCTGGAAAAATTTCTGTGGGCGCCCATGTGCGTAGATCACGTGAAAATCATTTCTTTCTGTGTCTTATTTGTATTTTATATTTCCGAAAGTTGGCGATTTCCTGATTTTTACAATATATTTTGTCTGCCCACCTAAATTTCAAATGCTGAACAGCCACAATGTTATTCGCTGTCCTAGAATGCTGAGAAGAAATCTGTGTTACTGGAAAAGGAGAAGAAGAACTTGGAGGAAGAGATGGAAAAGCTGCGATCAGAATTGATCTTTGCGAAAACCAGCCTGCAGAGGTAAGACATCTAATGGGCATTTAACCCCTTGATCTCTCCGATCTGTATGAGCAATATTTTTCTCGGCCGAAATATTGGCCTTTCGTGAGAAAGGGGTTAATGAGAAAACGCAGGACCAAAAGATCCATTTATACTCTAAAGTGCTACAGAATTCCTACTTTGTGTCATGTCTTGGCCGCAACATTGAACAACAATTCTCCTCTGCTCCCTTTTTTTAGTGGAGGTCCTTTCATGTTAGACCATGACATAATGTTATCTATCCAGCTGGTTCTGGGTCTGCCTTGACTCCTGGTTCCCTCCGTCAAACCCGTTGTTATTGAGTTTTCAATTGAGTCTTTGTTTTTCTAACAACATGTCCTACTTTGTATAAGGTACAAATGGCACAATGGTTTGGTGGTAATGTTTTGCTGAGCTGTTTTTCGATGCCTGGGTGTTACTTCTGGCATCGACTTGATCAGCACACCATGAGGCATACCATTTGTTTCCCATTGTTAGATTAGCCTCACTCCGCTAAGTAAGCGGAGTCTTCTGAATTTATATAGCACTTTCAAAAGTAGCACCATAGTAGCTAATGTTATGTGTGACCTATGACTAAACTGGCACCATAGGCAAATAATGTGTTACTTAATAAATAAGTTATTATTACTTAATAATAATAATAATAATAATAATAATAATGTATTACTTATTTAAAACAATATATTATTTATGTTTTTTTTGTGACAAAAGTGCCAACCACTTGGTAGATGTTACTGATCGTCTGCTGAACGAGACTCAAAATGCCTTACAATCAGAACAGTGAGTGAACCGTTCTATCTGTCTATTCATTTGACTATCTGTCTATATCTGTCTATGCACAGTATCTATCCATCTACTTATCTATCTATTTAACTAACTATTTATCTATATCATAGTTATCTATTTTTCTAGCTCTGTTTGTCTGTCTGTCTGGTTACTGGTCTATCTATCTGTCTATTTAGGGAGCAACGTCGTTGTCTGCACGAGAAATACGAAAACCTTCTCTGTCAGCTCCAGCGGAACATAAGAGGCGATTCAAACAAGCCCGAGGTGAGCATATTGGGTGCAGTCGTACTGTTGATGGAATTATGGCATACAAGGTGCATTAAACGCTGTCTGTGTACTGGGTTTTGTTGTTGCTGAAACTGTTAAAATTGAACCAGGGATATTTTTACACAGCCCTCTTCCCACTCCCCCAAACACGCCCTCCCCCAATTTGAGACAGAATCCCCCTAACCCCCCAATTTCAGCTATTGGATGACCTTTTTTGCTTGTCTGACTTCTTTGGCAGGGGACCCCAGAATTTACTGACCCCCCAAAATTGATAATTCTAGAAATAAATAACACTACGTTGAACATTTTTGGGTCTTCTGTTATGTCTATAAATGCACTTAAGAGTTCATCTTAATTCTTAAAGCAGAGCTTATTGTGCATTCTTAACTCTTACTTATCATGTATGGAAGTAAAATATTCATCTTCGCATCGTATTAACAGTGTAATATTCTTTATTTAATACTTTCAGGTGTCTCAAGCTACTACTGTTGCAAAAACAACCGTTGCTTCTGTTGCAAAAGCAACCGTTGCTTCTGTTGACCAATCCTCAAAAGCTGGGAAAAAGACCAAGCCAAGCTTTGATAAGATCATTAACATTCTTTCTGCTATGTTTCCAAATCTTTCAAAGTAAGTAAGATACATAAGTTTGTAACCCACATACAATGCTATTGTTATATATTATTTTTTGAAAGTATTTTTATTACTTTCCCTATTATTGCTATTATTATTGTTATTATTGCTGTTATTATTGTTATTATTGTTATTATTGCTGTTATCATTGTTATTATTGCTGTTATTATTGTTATTATTGCTATTATTATTGTTATTATTGTTATTATTATTGTTATTATTGCTATTATTATTGCTATTATTGTTATTATTGTTATTATTGCTATTATTATTGCTACTATTATTGTTATTATTTATATTATTATTGTTGTTATTTCTTATCATTACTATAGTAATTTGAGGGAAGTATATCAGGAAGAAAGACAAAAGGAAGACCAAGGAGGATAATTTTGGACTGGATATGAAAACAGATGCAGTCTCAAAAAAACCTATGTAGAGATTGAAGAGACAACACACAAAGAGGAATGGAAACAATGGAGCCCCAAACCTGTCTCCAAACAGAGAACCTGATGATGATGATGATGACAACGATGATGATGATGATGATGATGCCTGTAGTAATTATAGTGGGTTTCACAGTAGCTAATACCTCCTAAGCCACTTTAAATCACGTTATTATTGTTATTTTGTCTGTTTTTCTGTTCATGTTATTACGATTGGTTTCGATTGGTTTGCTGTGAACAGGATTGAGTTGAGTCGTTGTGTTCAAGCGGTTCGCATGCGTAGAAACAACAGTCTGTCGGGATTGACTGTACATGAGATCGTTGCGTATGTAAAAGAATTCGTACATGCGGAACATGCAGAAAAATGGCTTAAAAAGGTAATCATGTTAACTTGTTGTTTTTCAATTTACCCGTTGACAACCCTAGTGAATCCAGACTTTTGCAAACCACTGTAAAACGAAAAACGACAATACTGGAATTGGCATTAGTTTATTTTAAAAGTAACGTCTTGATTATTGTGCAGTTTCTCTGATTGTTGATAAAAACTGCCTGCTTACCTGCTCACATATTTTCCAATCGATCGTATATTTGTCTAAAACGGCTAAGTTTGGGGAGAGGTTGGTTACACGGGGCAATCCGGAACTGTGGAACTCACTACCGGACTATGTCACAAACTCTGACTCTCTTGGAATTTTTCTACATAATCTTAAGACTCACCTATTCACCATTGGGCATACATAGTATTGTAAAGTGCTCTTGTCTTTGGCCATTTTTGCCATGCTTATTGCGCTATATAAATCGTCCAGCTAATAATAATAGTAATAGTAATAATTTGTGTTTTGTGCCCGCAGAGTGCGGTGGATCTTCCATTCGGTGTGCCTAACTCGGGAAAGCAAAACAGCATGACAAACGGCACGACGTACGGCGCGGAGCTGTTTGAGGAGGAAGTCGATCCATGTATCATTTGCCACGAAGAGCTCAACAAGGATTCGGCAAGCATGTTGGACTGTGGTCATAGTTTTCACACGGAGGTAAGCATTTTAGTCTTCCTCCCATCGAGTAAATAAATTTGACTATATCCCCATTTGGGGGTGCAGTGGAGTAGTATATTGGGGCCAGTGGCGTAGCCAGGATTTCCGGAAGGGGGTGTTTGGATTTTGGTTTTTGATTGTGACCAACGCCAACTTTCAAAAAATCTTGAAAGCAAGAAAAAACGTTATCATCTCCAGTTTTTTCCTGACAAGCAAAAAAAATGATCCTTGCCTCTTCAACACCGTTACATTCTACTTTCTATACCCAAGGGGGGTTTTGACCTTCAAAGTTGCATCAAAAAATTACAATTACATGGAAACTCATTAAAAATATTTTGTTTTTGGCAGCCAAGGAGGGTTTTAACCCCTAAAACCCCCCTTGGCTATGCCACTGATTAGGGCTCATCCATATAGTACGTATGCAAAAAAGGCATATTTTCTACACCCCTCTCCCCGTTTGCACACCGTACATACCGTACTCAAAATCTCCTAAATACAACCCCCTATCACTCCTCAGTGCATAGATACTATATGGATGGACCCTTTTGTATTGTATGTGTACTGGCCATGTAGTAACATGGGATGTTTCCAAGATCCCTTGAGTATATATTTTGGTAAATTGGTATTGGGAAATATTGGGGGTAAAACACATATAAATATATTGCTGTTTTCATAATTTGTCATAATATATTAGTTAAGATAGGTGTTATAATTATTATAGCTAATCGATTTGAGCAGGAATATTACAACGACCATTTTCAGGGTCCCTGGGGTCTGTTGCCTGCAGAGATATTTACCCTCTAGCTAAATCAATTTGAGCAGGAATAGATGGCCATGTATTTCAGGGTCCCAATTTGAGGGACACCCCAAATTCACAATCCTAGAAATATTCCTGGTTGCCTGGTATGCCATTGAAATGTCCATCATTAAATTTCTGAATTGAATAGGTGGCTTTATCTTTTCACTTTGACTTCTCTTATCTTAATGTCCAATCACTCCATTCCAACGTGGCAGCACTGAGGAGTGAAAATAAAATTACAAGAGAATAGTTGCTTTGATTTTGTTCATGTTTTAGACTCTTGGAGTTTGTACAACTTTTAGCCATTAATGGCAACCGACAAATATGGTATATATTGCAGTATATTAGTTTCTCATTCATCTTGTTTTTCCAAGTTATTTATTCCCTCTGTTTTTGCTTCTCATTTCTGCTGTTCTTCCCCGGTCATAACCCCAACCCAGCCTTTGTCTTGGATGGTTACACCAGACATTTTATACAAAGAAAAGTCTTTGTATATAGCCACTGTGGGTGCTAGGACAAAATGTCAGCAGACAAAATGTCATGGGGACAAAATGCCAGGGGACAGACTGTAACCCTAACTCTAACCCTAAACCGTGACATTTTGTCCCCATGACATTTTGTCCTCTTGACCTTTTGTCCCCATGACATTTTGTCCGCAGACATTTTGTCCGCAGACATTTTGTCCCCATGACCTTTTGTCCCCATGACATTTTGTCCGCAGACATTTCGTCTGGTCATGCCACATGTGTGTTTTGTTGTTTTATTTAAGTGCGTTCGGAAATGGTTTCGAGAGCAGAGCACGTGCCCAACATGTCGTAACCACGCTCTCCTGCCGGACGAATTTCCGGTCTTGGGTCGTCCTCCCCTGTTCCATTAAACACACTCCACAGCGCACAAGATGTTTGACTATAATACAGAGCCTCCACTTTCAAGTTTTTTGTTGTTGTTCGACCAGCAAGCTTGTTTCATGAACAGTGCATTATTATTATCATAATACAAGTTCTGTAAGGTTTACGCTCAGACATTTTCTTATTACACTCAGACACTTGCATGGATTGAAATATTGTTTCGAATTCAGTGTTGTCGCGAGTGTATCGAGGTAAAGATGTTAACACTTCTGTTCCCTTATTTAAAACGAAACATCTATTGAAAGGTAACATTTAAGATTACAAATATTTAAGATGAAAGAAAGAAACAGTGAAATAGTTAACAGCTAGCAAGCTTTTGGAGCCGTTGGCCTTATGTATATATGTTTGTATTGTATTTCTGTGTTGAGAATTTACTCTTTGCTTTTGCATTTGATTTCTTGTTTGTATTTCTCAATGTATTGTTTTCTGCAGTTTGCATTGTATCCAAATAAGATTCCAGAGTTCTCAAAACATTTGATTGAAGTCTGCGTTTTAATGTCTTTCTGAATGGCAAAAAAACAAATGTTTACGTTTTAGACGACGACGACGACGATGATGATGATGATGATGATGATGGTGGTGGTGGTGATGATGTTGATGATGATGATTGATGATGGTGGTGGTGGTGATGATGATGATTGATGATGATGATGGTGGTGGTGATGATGATGATGATGATTGATGATGGTGGTGGTGATGATGATGATTGATGATGATGATACAGTAGTTATACATTTTTATAGCACCAGTTATGCTCCAAATCTGTTCATGAAGTGCCACGCTAAAGGTGGAAGAGTTGTAAGGAAGAGAATGAGGACTCTATTTGAAGATCTGTGAACTGTTGTGAAAACGAGGGTGTAGTGAAACCACTGGTGTAAACTTGGGTGAAAAAGTGGGGCCCCAAGCCTTGTACCTTCCCTTCCCCATGGTAGCCTCTCAAAAGGTGAGGGTCTCAAGCCTAGAGGCCTAAGAGAAGTTTACACCTATGGGTAGAAATGAAGGTGTAGAGTATTATTGAACACTTGTGGAGTGTATTTGACAGAGATGTAGTACTTGGTACTTGTACTCGAGTATAACTCGAGTACAATATTTCAGTACTTGTACTTGTACTTGGAGGCTATAGGTACTTGTACTTAAAGGTTTTGGAATGCATGTACTTGTACTTGTATATTTGGAGGCCAGGTACTTGAACTTGTATATTTGGAGGCCAGGTACTTGTACTTGTACTTGAAGTATTGTGTATTTGCTACATCTCCACTTGCTTCATCTCTGCCACTAAGCACTAAGCGGGGGCAGCTACTAGGTTGCTGAAGAACTATGTGGTCTTGTCCATAGACTTTAATATAATAAATCTATGGTCTTGTCCGTTGTTTAGGCAGAGCATTGAAGTTAAACACAGCCTATTAGATATTCTATGGCCTAGGCAAACAATAACAAGAATAGCATGCCTGAAGACTAAGCATTTGAGTGCAAAGCGCTTCGTGTCGTTAGGTTTGCATTTACTGATTATATAAAGTTGAGAAAAATAGTCTTAGTGGTAAATGTAAATTGTATACAAATAAAGTGGTGACAGTTATAGGGGTATCCAGTGTTTACCAACAAAGTCCGGTTGCTCCGCCCACTGGTGGGCATAAACCATAGAAACCATTGTCGTCTATTAATAGACGCCAATGGCAGAAGCAGATTTCTTGCTGGTGGGCATAGATCAGTGACCATAGAGATTGTTCTGGATACTCCTTATGACTGATGCAAGGTTCTCATCTTTGATTTGTCTAAAGTGCAACTGTGATGGTATTTAGATTGTTCATCACTGTAATGAACCAACAAATTGATATCATGAATAGACCTTATTGTAGGGATATTTTTACACCCCTCTAACACCCCCACAACCCCCAATTTGAGGTCGGCACCCCCCAAATAAAATTGGTAATGTGACAATGGTATGCATACAAAATGCATACTAATTAGCTCCGGACACCCCATCCCCAATTTGGGGTCGACACCCCCTCCCCCACCAAATTCACAATCCTAGAAATATCCCTGCCTTATTGCTAATTGTGTCGATTTTATTGAGTAACTATGACAAACAGACATCTACCCGTTAATAAAGTGTACTTGCTGCTTGTACTTGGCTATGAGGATCGGTACTTATACTTGTACTTGGAGGCCAGGTACTTGTACACTTGATAACAAAAGAAAGAGAAAAATTGTCATCGCCGCAAAAATAATAACCTAAACTTTTAGGAAGACCCATCACTGATCTTAGTTGGGGGGTAGTCAAAAGTTTTTGATATAATTATAGGGGGGTCACTGAAAGTTTACAGTTGTTGACAAGGGGGAGGGGTCAAAAGTTGCCCAAAAATTGTTGACATAATTAATGACAGCCCTATATACTATATATGTATATACTATATATATGATATATATATATATATAACAATATACCGAACATAATTTAAACCGCCCCCAAAATTAAATTGCTGGCTACGCCCCTGGTTTAGGCCTAATCAGCAAAGCAGCTCTGGTGCAGTTCATATGTGAGATGAAGTTGAACTTGAAATCGAGCGTTTCCTTTGTTTCACCTTAGTTACAATAACTGGAAACTATTATCCGTGATTATTACGGTCAGATAAATCGACTGACAAATGCGCAACTCATTGCTACTAGCGAGGGGAGCAGCGGCAAAAGTGGGAGCGGCGGCGACCCCCCGCCGCCGGAAACGAACGCCTCGGGGGGACAGTTTTCCTCCCACCCGACGGTGTCGTTCCCGTTTTCCCTCTTCAGCCATTCGTGCAGCGGGCGAAAGTACTCCAACAGCGCCGATGCGTCCATTCGGCTGTCCCCGGTGAGCTTCTCCATGGCTTCGGTCCAGGGTTTCGATGAGCCCAATCGCAACGATTCCCTAAAAGCAGGCATTGTTGACTCCAGTACGGTTTTATCCAGACTCTAGGCCTTGGGGGAGGGGGATTTGAGGCTTTCAGGGGTGAGGGGGTCGACTTGGTTGGAGGGGAAAAGACACAGTTCAATGTAAAAATGTGTGTAAGTGCTGGAATTTGGGGGTGGGGGAATTTTGAGGTGGGGTGGGGGGAATCTCTCCTCCTAACAGGCCTGTATAAAACACTGGTTGACTCGAGACTACAATAGAACCTCGTTATAACGGCAGCATTAGCATAGCTAGGAAAAAATCTCGACCGGTGCAAAACCCGCCCCCTTTCCTTCCCTTCTTTTCTCCCCATTTTTCTCTCTCCTCTCCCTCCCCTCCTCCCATTTTAGGTCCCCCAGAAAGATTTTAAAATCACAAATGCCTGCAGGTGAATTTTAGCGAAACTGGAGGGCCACTGAGGGTCCAGGCACTCAATAGGGGGCACGGGGCCCCCCTGTACCCCGGTGGAGCCGCCACTGGTTAAAGATCGATTTCATGCACCATATTGAGCCACTCCCTTTAGCATTCTTCACTACATAGATGTCAGTCGCTATTGCAAACATAGGCCATCTACTTCTGCATTTAGAAGGCCTCTTCCATGACCACCCTCGTTATTCCATAATGCTAATAATGCAAAGCATTTGTGCAAAATCAAGCGCATATTTGAAAGTTATTTCGTCTTGTTGGAGACAGTGGCGGCTCTAGGATTTGGCAGGTGGGGGGCCGTTGGGGTGGAAACATCTAACCATGGGGGGTCAACCGTTTGTTGCTTAATGTATGTAGCATTAAGTATAGGGTCCCAACTGGGGACCTCTTGGGGAGCCAGGCACTCCATAGGGAGGCACGGGTCCCCTGGCCCCCGGTGGAGCCGCCACTGGTTGAAGATCGATTTCACGCACCATATTGAGCCACTATCTTTAGCATTCTTCACTACATAGATGTCAGTCGCTATTGCAAACATAGGCCATCTACTTCTGCATTTAGAAGGCCTCATCCATGACCACCCTCGTTATTCCATAATGCTAATAATGCAAAGCATTTGTGCTAAATCAAGCGCATATTTGAAAGTTAATTCGTCTTGTTTAAGATCGATTTCACGCACCATATTGAACCACTATCTTTAGCATTCTTCACTACATAGATGTCAGTCGCTATTGCAAACATTGGCCGTTAACATCTGCATTTAGAAAGCCTCATCCATGACCACCCTCGCTATTCCATATTGCTAATAATGCAAAGAATTTGTGCAAAATCAAGCGCACAATTGAAAGTTATTTCTTCTTGCTAGAGATCGATTGCACGCACACTATTGAGCCATTATCTTTAGCATTCTTCACTACATAGATGTCAGTCGCTATTGCAAACATAGGCCAGCTACTTCTGCATTTAGAAGGCCTCTTCCATGACCACCCTCGCTATTCTATCATGCTAATAATGCAAAGCATTTGTGCAAAATCAAGCGCATATTTGAAAGTTATTTCGTCTAGTTGGAGACAGTGGCGGCTCTAGGATTTGGCAGGGGGGCCGTTGGGGTGGAAACATCTAACCATGGGGGGTCAACCGTTTGTTGCTTAATGTATGTAGCATTATGTACAGGGTCCCAACTGGGGAGGCACTCCATTGGGAGGCACCAGGCACTCCCGGTGGAGGCACTGGTTGAAGATCCCCTGCACCATATTGAGCCCTGGTGGCATTCGCCACTGGATGAAGATCGATTTCATGCACCATATTTGAGCCACCCCTTTAGCATTCTATGATGCTAACATAGATGTCATTTGTGCAAAATCAATTGCAAACATAGGCCATCTACTTCTGCATTTAGAAGACCTCATCCATGACCACCCTCGCTATTCCGTTTGTTGCTAATAATGCAAAGTATTTTTCCCAAAATCAAGCCAGGCACTCCATATTTGAAAGTTATTTCGTCCTGTTAGAGGTCGATTTCATGCACCATATTGAGCCACTATCTTTAGCATTCTTCTCTACATAGATGTCAGTCGCTATTGCAAACATAGGCCATCTACTTCTGCATTTAGAAGACCTCATCCATGACCACCCTCGCTATTCTATCATGCTAATAATGCAAAGTATTTTTGCAAAATCAAGCGCATATTTGAAAGTTATTTCGTCCTGTTAGAGGTCGATTTCATGCACCATATTGAGCCACTATCTTTAGCATTCTTCAAACATAGGCCATCTACTTCTGCATTTAGAAGGCCTCTTCATGACCACCCTCGCTATTCTATCATGCTATTGCAAACATAGGCCATCTACTTCTGGGAGGGGCGTTTGGGTGGCAACTTCTAATCATAGGGGAGCAACCATTCGTTGTTTAATGTATGTAGCATTAAGTATATGGTCCCAAATGGGGGGACGCTGGGGGGCCAGTCACTCAATATGGGGCACGGGCCCCTGCCCCCTGGTTGAGCCGCCACTGGTTGAAGATCGATTTCATGCACCATATTGAGACAATATCTTTAGCATCCTTCGCTAAATCATTGGCGTAGCTAGGAAAAATCTCGACCGGTGCAAAACCCGCCCTCCTTTCCTTCCCTTCTTTTCTCCCTTTTTCTCTCTCTCCTCCTCTCCCTCCCCTCCTCCACTTTTTAATGGGGGTCCCCCGGAATAATTTTAAAAATCACAAATGCCTGCATGTGAATTTTAGCGCATTTTAGACACACAAAAGACACTTGGGATGTAGGATGAACCACATTCTTCTCTGTGATTGTGAACTTTAAAAATTTCAGGTTCTCTTCTCGAGTAGAGAAGTTTTTATCATAATGTACAACACGTACTATAGGCCTACACAGTATCACATGTCATAGTCTCATCGCGTCTAGCTTTTGAAGCGAGATTCACGATTATTGCAATTTCGCAATACATGTTTCAATTATCGATTAATTATTTAGAGTATTGTCGACTTACAGTAGGCCTATACCTGTTATCTGCATCAGTTTCACGGCCTACTATAGGCTACGGCTGGTATCGTAGTTATCAAATTGTGGAAACTGACATCTTATTATACAAACTACATTCAGCAATCGCAGCCATCATCAACTTGATTTCGGACGAGTACTCAATACGAATGTCAGAAGAATGGAGATATTTTGCCCTATTTGAACGAGGCAGTGACACGTGGGGGAAACCATTCCTCCCCAACTGAAACACTGAAACGTAGCCTATACGCCAATCCTGAACTAGGAAAATGTAGCTATTCTGTTTGTGTGCCATCGTTGTAGACACAGGGGATCTTCTGCTCGGACCTTAGATAGTAGAGGCTGGCAGCCTTTATCAACTCAGTCCACTGGGGGTCATGCCAGATGCTATGCGATAACGACGAGGCTATTAATTAACGCAGCACAGATTGAACTTGCCCGACTGGAGAAATCAGTCTGGCGCGAAAAGTTGTGAACTAACCAGTTGCAGTCTTGTAGAACCTACAATACCAGGTCTACCCCCCCCCCCCAATAAAAATCTCATCGGATTTACACGATTTGCACAAGTGGCCCTGGGCAGTCCGACCGGTGCAATTGCACCGGTTTGCACCAATGTAGCTACGCCACTGAACGGCAGAAGCGTTGCTAGGTGTGGGCAGTGGCGGCTCCAGGATTTGGCAAGTGTAATTTTACCTTTTTCATAACTCCACAATTTTTCCAGGGGGTGCAATTGCACCCCCTTGCACCCCCCTCCGGACGCCCATAATATATATACACACATACAGATACACACACACACACACACACATATATATATATATATATATATATATAATTGGAGAGGAAGATGGCAGAGTGGGTTACGTGCTGGAGCGGTAGGCTGCCGGAGTGGGTTCAAGCCCCGTTAGCACCCCTAGTGGCTTTCACACAGGCAGTAGGCCTAATGCCTCCTTAATTACCCTTTAAATTTATTCCTTTTTCATGGGACAACTTTGACTCCTTGAGACCCCTACCTGAGTTTCTCTCCCGCCGCCTTTGATCGATAGATGTCGCACTTGTGTAAAGGTCCGTTGTGACCGGCTGCAGAACACAGTGCCTTGTGGAACTGGAACTGGATTATGTAACTGACGAAGTATCTGCGTAGATATAATACGATAATACGATTACATATAACGATAACGCAGGTGCTGAAGATGATGATGATGATGACGAGGAGGATGACGATAATAATAATAATAATAATAATAATAATAATAATAATAATAATAATAATAATAATAATAATAATAGGATAATAATAATAGGATAATAATAATAATAATAGGATAATAATAAAAATAATAGGATAATAATAATAATAATAATAATAATAATCAGGCCCGCCGAGAGAAATTCCGGGCCCCTGTGCAGAATGGCTGGCGGGCCCCGAACAAATTTAAAAAATTGCTGACTACCCTTTTTTTGCTTGTCATTGGTTTAACCCAAATTAACCGACACGATGTCATGTTGCAACTCTCGAAAACTAGTGATGACCTTTTTTCTTGTCGCTCTTTTTCGCACTCAGTAGCGTCATTTCACACTTTTCTTCGGGGCGAGATAATTTTTTGGTAAAATTTGGCAAAATTTTGGCATATTATGGACAAACTTTGAGCAATTATAGGCAAATTTTGGGCAATTTTTGGACCAATTTTGTCAAATTTGAAAATTTTTGACATTTTTTGGCAAGTTTTGGACAATTTTGGCGATTTTTTGCACACTTTTACAGTATTTATTTACTTAATACATTATTTCTCCATTTTCCTTGGGGGCCCGCCTGCCCCTCCCCAAATGACGCCCCTGTTCACATTGTTCATTTTGATGCTTTTGATGTCCTCAGGTCCGGGCCCCTCTTTTACTCGCCGGGCCCCCTTTCTTTAGCGTTATTGTTGGTTTTATTGTTAATTATGCATATTCATCATCGTCCCGGGCCCCCTCCAGATCGCCGGGCCCCTGTGCATTTGCCCCCCTGCCCCCCGCTCTCGGAGGCCCTGATAATAATAATAATAATATAATACTCCATGTCCGCAACACCTACTCAAGCATGACCAAGTCTCCAGACCCAGCTGAGTTCCGAATGAAGGTAGAATTTCGTAGGGGGTTTACCTGATGTAGGGAGTGTTGTGGGGGATGTGGAATTTGGCACCGGCGTCGAAATCTTCTTCGGATCGAGGCACCGGAGGCGACACGCCTTGCAACTTGCACCTGCATGAAAGCAAAAAAGTGCGTTTCAGTAGTCCAGTCATCTGCACTGCTGCAATGCACACCCTCAAGTGGACAAAGACGGATCCTCTTAAGGGCCAGTCGGGTGGGGGGAGGGGTGAAGGGTCCAGGGCTGGATTAAGGTCCGAGTGGGCCGGGGAGCTGAGAAAAAAAGGCCGTCACCTATATAACAAAATCTCTGACAAGCAAAAAAGGTTATCTCCCTTCCAAATCGTTCTGACAAGCAAAAAAAGGTTATCTCGAAAATCGGTTGGCCTATTTTCATGATGGGCCGGGGGTCTACAGCCCCCTTAACCCCCGCCTTAATACGGCCCTGGAAGGGTCCGATTACCATAGCATTTTTAGAAACTAGAACTCCAATTGCGTTCTAAGTTCTAACACATGCATATGCGTAGCTCTAAGCTCGACCCCCTTTTGAGAGTCTGCCATAGGGACGGGGGAAGGTATAGGGGTTTCCCGGGTTTGCCCCCCCCCCCTTTCCGCTTTTTCATCCAAGTTTATGTCAATGAGCACGTGATCATTGTTTAACATTAAATTTTATAACAAGATGTAATAAAACTCATGGCTTTGGCGTAACTTATATCCACCATTGGCTGTCATCCGGTTGCCTGGGGCCGGATACCCTGGATTTGACCGGGATCTTGAATTGCCTTGATTTGGCGTGCCATCGGGTGATGCTTCTGTGCATTATGAAGCGGCGCTATAGAAGTTTAGGATTTGATTAGATTCGAGTAACTTAATCCAACACTGCTGCATTATTGGCAAAACTTACGACATCAGAATAGTCATAGATGCGGTTGGGCAGTGGCGTAGCCAAGGGAGAGAGGTTGGGGGGGAGGGGGGTTAAACCCCCATTGGCTGCCGAAATAAAATATTTTGAATGAGTTTCTATACATTTTAAAATTTGGGACGCGATTTTGGGGGTCAAAGCCCCCATTGGCTATAGAATGTAACGGTCTAAATGGTGAAGACCTTTTTTGCTTGTCAGCGCGTGTGAGGAAAAAATAGAGATGAGGTGACGTTTTTGCTTGTCGAGATTTTTTCGGAGCTGGTCGCGGTCAAAAACGAAAACCAAAACTCCCCTTCCGGAAATCCTGGCGACGCCACTGCGTGTGGGTACAGCTAAGAGACGAGTGGTGCCATGAAATTAATACCTGAGCTTCCAGTAGTACTTGTTGTAATTTTCAGGGGTTACTCGTCCACCGAAGACCTCCCATCGCCACCGATCGACCAGGTAACCAAACGGAAGAAAGGCGACCTTTTCCAGGGCTTGCTTCATAAGGAAATTCATCTCCGTCTCTAAAAAGCATCCAGCCACAGTAAGTTACGATGTTCAAGACGGCGAAGATAGTGCTAGATAGATACTACTATTGTGGAAGTAATAACTGAAAGAGACATTTGTGACATCGTACGGTCCGAAGTTTCAGTGTTATTTGTAGATGCGAAGAAAAACCTACTAGAGGACAAGAAGGTAAGGAACGAGATTACACAGCAAGATCATAATGTGAATGAACGGATGATGGGTGGAACACAGTGGCTATCACACAGGGCAGACCCTGCTAAGCCACTCTAAACCCTGCTATTACTACTACTACTACTACTACTACTACTACTACTACTACTACTACTACTACTACTACTACTACTACTACTACTACTACTACTACTACTACTACTACTACTACTACTACTACTACTGGTAATAATAATAATAATAATAATAATAATAATAATAATAATAATAAACTTTATGGTAGACTGATTTGGGGGGTATATACCGATATACCCCCTGTCGCTATGCCCCTGCCTGTGGCTACGCCATTGGTTTCAGCGTCTAACCTTGGTTGTCGACTGTCTTGTTGAGTAGTCGTAAGGTGCTCATGTGTTCCGGGGTGTTGACTGAAAGGGCCATGACGTCACCAATGGCTTCGTGGAAACCTGTCGCGAGAAATAATTAAGAAATCAGAGATCACGAATTTAATAATTTACAAACAATAAAATCCACAGTGTAAGTAAGGTCAACGCAGAGATGTCCATGGGTCCATTTCTTGGAATCCAATCCAACGCATCCCATCCCATCCCATCAAATATCAAATATAGAGAGAGAACGAACTTGTTTTTAACTCGTCGATGCCACCTCCTCTATATTGCGAAATCCTGGCTACGCCACTGAGTGCAGGACTCTACCTGGATTCGCCCCTTTGCGATAGACAACCGGTTGGTGACGGTAGAGCAGGTAGTATTGCACGTGACCCATCTCGTGATGCGTCGTGACGAAATAGTCGCCAGTGACGTCAGTGCACTGCTTGATCCTAAAAAGTATGAATATTATTGTTCTTCATATTATTATTATTATTATTATTATTATTATTATTATTATTATTATTATTATTATTATTATTAGTAGTAGTAGTAGTAGTAGTAGTAGTAGTAGTAGTAGTAGCAGTTATTATAGCATGATCGAATGGTAAAGTAGTAATAGTAGACATAAGATTAGTAGTAGTAGTAGTATAGTAGTAGTAGTATATATATTAGTATTAGTATTATTACTCAGTTATTATACATGATCGAATGGTAAAGTTCGAATCGACGACATAAGATTACCCCAGGTTCTCTCTCTATCCCTGTATATATCTTCAATTCTTTCTCTCTCTCTCCCTTTCTCTCTCTCTCTCTCTCTCTCTCTCTCTCTCTCTCTCTCTCTCTCTCTCTCTGATCTCTGTGTGTCTCGGCTTCAGGGATATTTTTACACCCTTACCAGCCCCCAGCACCCCCCACCCCAATTAGCCTGGGATGACCTTTTTGCTTGTCAGACTTTTTTTGGCAGGGACCACAAAATACACCGACACCCCCGCCCCTCCCCCCAATTGATAATCCCAGAAATAACCCTGTGCTCGGTTTCTATCCCTCTCTCTATATATCTCCCTTCTCTCTCTATCTATCTATCTATCTATCTATCTATCTATCTATCTATCTATCTATCTATCTATCTATCTATCTATCTATCTCTGTTGGTGCAAAAGCATCATTCATAATATCCCGATATCTCAAAACTGCACCGAACAGATAAGAGAGACAACACAAGAAACGATAATATAAGGCGGCTCTGCGTTAACTGATGCAACGCCACCTGTTGACGATTTCCCGGCTTAGCTTAAACGGGTTGATCGTTTTTATCGACAGACCTAAAATCCCGACCATTAAAGAAGTCCCAGGCGGACGCGTGGCAGACGACGTTTCGCCCATCCGTTGGCTTCTCCAGCATCGAATGATTCCAGAATTCGTCTGGCATCGGATGGAGACCAAGTGACTGAAAGAAGGAGTCAGCCTCACGAAACATTCGCTCAGCGTTGAATCCCTGAACCGCAAAACAGAGATAATAATAATAATAATAATAATAATAATAATAATAATAATAATAATAATAATAATAATAATAATAATAATAATAGGGCCTAATAGCAATAATAATAACAATAATAGTAAAAATAATAATAGAGTAATAATAATAATAATAATAATGCCCAACTGCATCCCCTACTGCTACATAATAATAATAATAATAATACTGCTCCAATAATAATAATAATAATAATAATAATAATAATAATAATAATAATAATAATAATAATAATAATAATAATAATAATAATAATAATAATAATAATAATAATTGCTCTTCTCTTTCTAAGATTTCTGAAATTTCAATCTCTTTTTGAAACTTTTCAAATATTAAATCTGTCTCCGAACTGTGCTCTCTTCATGCATGACCTAATAAGTAGCAACCTAGTGACCTCATGACCCAATGACCTTGTGACCCAATGACCTGAACCTAATATAACCGCTCTTTCATTGCAAAGCATTCAAATCACGCTAAGTCTTCTCCAGTGGCGCAGTCAGGATTTCGAAATGAGGGGGACACTGACCCGATTTCGGAGGATGTCAGTGATGTCGAGAACTGAGCTGTTTGGAAACGGCGTCACCAGATCCAGGATGTTGTTCCAGGTTTGCGCCCAGAAGTTACCTGAGTGTAATCACAGGTAAGTCATCTCAGTCGTACAGGTGAAACCCGTAATTTATATCTGTTTGTTTCATTTTTGACAGCTCGGATACAGTACACTGGGATTTATAAATTAACTTTCGCCTTTGGGGATGGATGAATAATAATAATATAAATAATAATAATAATAATAATAATAATAATAATAATAATAATGCACTTCTATAGCGCCAATTGTAATACTCTAAGGGCTTCAATCGATGGTACTTCAAATCCACTCGTAGAAGATCAGGTCATTCCAGAATGGAACCGAAAAAACATGGATGGATGGATGGATGGATGGATGGATGGATGGATGGATGGATGGATGGATGGATGGATTAAGAGATAGAGACTCACGCATTGTTGCATGGCACGACAGGCCTGAAAAGATATATAGGCCTAAGCAGTCTAAGCATAGGTACAGACAGAGATTCAAAGACAGACAGACAGACAGACAGACAGACAGACAGACAGACAGAGGCAGCCATAAAGATCTCAGGGCTGGAGAGCTCCGAACGATTATCATCCACAGGGAACCATCATCATCATCATCATCATCATCATCATCATCATCATCATCGTCGTCGTCGTCGTCGTCGTTTTGGGAGGGACTGGAGATAATCGTCTTCATATCGTAAATATCGGGGGTGGAAGGCCTTTGCTTTGGCGTTTTGCTTCGGCCGACGGAGGAGGGGAAGGGGAAGAAGAGTTCCAACGGTTAAGTTTCCCCTGCGCTTTTCCGCGGGCTAATTTTGTTCTGTTCATCTCGTACTGCGACTACCAATGATTTATACGCTCGCGTGATTAATGCACTGGGCATATGCACGCACATCTGTCTCTATCTATTTCTGCCCTCTCTCTTTCTATCTCTCTCTTTCTCTCGCTCTCTCTCCCTGTTTCTGTCCTGTCTATCTGTGTGTTTGTCTGTATGTCTGTATGTCTTTCTATCGCTCTATCTCAGTTGGTATCTCTGTCTCTTTCTGCCTGTCTGTCTACCTTCTTGTCTTCCTTTCTTTTTTCTTCGTCTCTCTCTCTCTCTCTCTCTCTCTCTCTGTTTAGGTGTGTGTTTAGCTGCATGTCTCTCTGTCGCTCTGTTTGTCTGTCTGCCTCTTTCTGTTTGTCTGTCTGTCTTTCTCTCTTTGTCTGTATCTCTCTCTCTTTCTCTCTTTCTCTCTCTTCACTTCTCTGTTTATCTTTCTCTCTCTCTCTCTCTCTCTCTCTCTCTCTCTCTCTCTCTCTCTCTCTCTCTCTCTCTCTCTCTCTAAATCTCTCTCTCTAAAGCGTCTCTCTCTCTCTCTCTCTCTCTCTCTCTCTCTCTCTCTCTCTCTCTCTCTCTCTCTCTATCTCTCTCTGTCTCTGTCTCTGGCTAAAGCGCATATTGCATATTGTATGTATTAAAGATTTCGCAACAGTAGGCCTTCGTTTACCGAATCCTAAATTTAACCCTCCGTCAAAAATAAACATTATCCTAAAAGTTAAGAGATACACGCGCATAAGCTTACTTAATTACGTACATCGTATCTATTAAATCATAAAACCTTAACATTAACATCGGCCATCGACATTTGCCAGTGCCGGATTAACTTTCTTGAGGCCTGGCGCAAACAACGTAACAGGGACCTTAAAAGGGCCTCAACCCTACGAGTTCGAAGTTTGAAACCTCTGCCATAAAATTATGAAAATTAATTTTAAAATATATAGAAAATCTTTCCTATATATTTTTAAAATTAAAAATGAGATTAATTAGTATTGTGTTTTTTAAAATTAAAATTCATTGTTCGTGTTTTAATATAATTTATTTATTTAAAACCAGTTAATACGGCACTGGTATTTGTAGATATACATGTATGGCTACTTGAAATGACGAGAGATTCAATAATGCTTACCTGTGAGGTGAGCCGGTATATGCCTGCCCTTCGGGAAGTCCTTGGTGTTCTTCAGATAGTGAGACATGAGCTTCCTGCGCACGTAGCAGTGCAACTGCTCGTAGAGAGGTTTAACCTGGTTCCAGAGCTTTTCACACGCCTCTTCGAAGTTTTCCATCTCGTAGCTGCTTCGCCAATAATCCCCGTTATCTTTGAAACCTATTCGAAATAACACGGCCATATAGTCACCGGCAAAGACATCGATAATAGTAGAATATTAGTAGAATAGGTATAGATATTAGTAGAAAGATATAGATATTACTAGAATAGATATAGATTAGATATCAGTGATGGGTAATTGCCTTTTTTGATCTAATTAATTAGAATTAGAATTAGTTATTTTACAATTAATTATTAGAATTACACAACTAATTAATTAGAATTAGAATTAGATAGGCTTTCCAATTTAATTAGAATTATTAATTAGAAGTGCAGTACTAAAAATTGCGATGCATTTTATAAGAATATTATCCTCCAGAATAAATATCAGAGTAAAAGTGACTCAAACAAAGTATCATCTAATCGATTTAGAATATTATGGAATACATCCAGTATAAATGATCTTTCAATAGCAGCAGAGTTTACTGCTGCACATGCAACTGGTATAGTTTTATACGAAATACAGTTCGTTATTTTTAACTAACTAAACGCTGTTTCCAGTAAAGTTTCGCGTTTCTTCCATATATCGAAGTAGGTCGTTTGGAAAAAGAACTGATTTGTCATTGTCCAGCTGGTGTAAAAGGTGCATTATTGCTTTGATATCGTATATAAGTTTAATTTGTCCTTGAACAAAAATCTTTGGCAAACTCTATCCACTTGAGTTTACTGGGTCCAAAGCTGAAACCAAACAACAACTAATTGTTATTTTCTCTGAACTATTCCGAATTAGAATTAGAATTAGCAAAATTTTGAAGTAATTGATTAGAAGAATTAGACAGATAGCGACGCGCATTTCAATTTGATTGTGTTATAGATGATCTAATTTGGTGTCCGACCGTTAAGTCTTATAGCATTGTTTAGCAGAAGTTTGACGAGGCTCTGAATAATCGGCCTTCGTCTGGTATATTTAGTTTCGATCTCGCCAATTTTTAAACTAACTAACGCTGTTTCTGTTCGTTGGAAAAAGAACCTCTCGAAGTAAAACACGCAATTATCGATATCAAATCTGGCAAACCAAGCTGTACTTTTTGCAAACAACACCTCTGAACCGTCGAGAGAGAGAGTAGAGAGAGAGAGAGAGAGAGAGAGAGAGAGAGTAGTGGGAGCGCATTTCAATTTGATTGTGTTATAGATGATCTGTTTGGTGTCCGACCGTTAAGTCTTGCCGCATTAGTTGGACGACCTCCGCGTAATCGCCCTTCGTCTTCTTCCCGGTTTCGTCTCGCCAACCTCTCCACACCCAGATCTGTTCGTCCCAATCTCTCGAAGTGGCCGCAATTCTCGTCAAATCTGAAATCCAACATTTTTGCCCATTAGTAGTAGTAGTAGTAGTAGTAGTAGTAGTAGTAGTAGTAGTAGTAGTAGTAGTAGTAGTAATAATAATAAATAATAATAATAATAGTAATAATAATAATAATAATAATAATAATAATAATAATAATAATAGTAGTAGTAGTAGTAGTAAAAATAATAATAATAATAATAATAATAATAGTAGTAGTAAGTAGTAAGTAGTAATAAAAAATAATAGTAGTAGTAGTAGTAGTAGCAGTAAAACAATAATAATAATGGTAGCAGCAGTAGTAGCAGCAGCAGCAGCAGCAGCAGTAATAATAATAGCAGCAGCAGTAGTAGCAGCAGCAGCAGCAGTAGCAAAAGCAGCAGCAGTAGCAGCAGCAGCAGCAGCAGCAGCAGCAGCAGTAGCAGTAGTAGTAGCAGTAGCAGCAGCAGCAGTAGCAGCAGCAGCAGCAGCAGCAGCAGCAGTAGTAGTAGCAGTAGTAGCAGTAGTAGTAGTAGTAGTAGTAGTAGTAGTAGTAGTAGTAGTAGTAGTAGTAGTAGGGCCAATGGGCTTCTAGCTCTGAACCGTGTTGGCCAAATGACTGTTACGTTACTGATCGTATAGGTTATTAATTAATTTCGCCTGGATTCTGAGAATAGCAGTTCTTTTCGGTCCCGGTATTTGTCGCTGTTTTCGGGCGTTTCTCGCAGATCTCCGCCAAGCTGTATATTTGACCCATTTTGTTCTTTAACTCATTGATCTGCAATATCATTAGATCGAATCAGTGACACAAATAGTGGAGTATCCAGACAGTGGCGGTTCCAGGAGGATTTCTTGATGGGGAGGATGGAATGAATTCATAGGAAGTTGGGGGGGGAGAAAAGAGAAGGGACAAAATCAAACTTTGCCCTGAAAAGGTTTTTTTTATTATAATTTTACAACAATTTTATCAAAAAGCAGGCTGACAAGCAAAAAAGGCCATCCACAGTTTCCCCGTAGTTTTACTAGACTTTTATCAAAAAATAGGGTTCACAGGCGAAATAAAGTCCGGAAATCCGGTGGGGGATGCATCCCCACTCGTCTCCCACGTGGAACCGCCACTGTATCCAGTGGGGTCGCTATGGGATACGAGGGCCGCACTAGGTCACACAAATTACAACTTTACAAGAGGTGAAATCTCCAAAATGATTGGAGCTTGTAACTAAAATAGGTTAATCTACTACAATTTTACGTATGAAGAGCTGGTATACAGTCAGAGATCTACGTGCAGTGGCGTAACGTGGGTGGGGGCGAGGGGCAATTTGCAGAAAGCCCCCCGGGCCCCGGAAGAAGGGGCCCCCCGAAGAGTGGTTAAAACTTACTAAACAACTATTTATTTTTACATTTTACAACTATTTCAGTATTACTGCTACAAAGTGAGTAATTATTATTGAATTAGGGAGTAAGCCTTACTTTAGAACGGTGTAATCTATGTTAGCCTATAGCCGCCCCCCCCCCATATCCTATAGGGGCCCCCATATAAAGGATGCCCCCTGGGCCCCCGAAAGTCATGCTACGCCGCTGTCTACGTGGGTGGGTCCACTTTTCAGACCCCAATCCGATCCAACAATTCTCCAACCGAACCCATGTCGGTAAAAGGGTTATTTGACCCCCCCGATTAGACCCCAAACAGAGGAACCATGCAGAATAAAACCCCATGCCGATTAGAAGGCAACATTCATGGCGGGGTCAAAGGTCAAATCAATGGGGGTGGGGGGGTGGTAGGTCAAATCCTTTAGGAGTCAAAGACGGCAGTACCGAGTCTTCCCAAAAAACGTTGCTAAACATTAGAGCGGCAATAAATCATTGAGCGGTGCAGATTATAATTATGCAAGGACAAAAGTCATAGGCGTACTTCTTCAAAAGTCATAAATACTGGCGAAACTCTCATATTCCCTACCATGTCTCTGACTGTCTGTCTGTCTATCTGTCTGTCTATCTGTCTCTGTCTCTCTCTCTCTCTCTGCATCTGTCTGTCTGTCTGTCTCTGTCTGTCTCTCTACCTCACTCACTCCTACCATGTTTCTATATGTCTCTGTATGTCTATCTTTTCTCTCTGTCTGTCTCTCTCTCTCTCTGTATCTGGCTGTCCCTCTGTCTCTGGCTGTCTGTCTCTCTCTTTCTACCTCACGCACTACTACCATGTCTCTGTCTCTGTATGCCTGTCTGTCTATCTATCTGTCTGTCTCTCTCTGTATCTGTCTGTCTCTATCTCTGTCTGTTCTCCCTCTGTCTGTCTGTCTGTCTGTCTGTCTGTCTGTCTGTCTGTCTCTCTCTCTCTCTCTCTCTCTCTCTCTCTCTTTCCCCTCTCTCCATCTCTCTTTCGGTATCCAATTATATTAAAGGCATTATATAATTGGAATCAGTAATTGAGTTTTAAAAGGCAACCGGAGAGGGTTTGGACTATTTCCACCTGAAAGTTTCTGACATCGATTGGCGGTGGGAGGGGGGTTGCGAGTCGGACGGCAAACCCTCAACATTTTCCAGCTCCACCGAGGGACTTTCAACCTTTAGAACTTCCGGTAAATCTGTCACTGGTTCGAATTGAATCAGATTGCTTTACAACAGCCAGCCTCTCTAATTTAAGGCAATCACTCTCGACTGATGACAATGGGGATTACTAAGATGGTGCTGTAGAAGTTCATTGATGATGATGTTGATGATGATAATGATGATGATGATGATGATGATGATGATGATGATGATGATGATGATGATGATGATGATGATGATGATGATGATGATGATGATGTAAGTGATATCAATATATCAAGAAAATCTGAAACAATAGTCTCTGGCGGCTATTATAGTTAGTATTAGTATTATTATTGTTATTATTGTTATTATTATTATTATTATTATTATTATTATTATTATTATTATTATTATTATTATTATTCAAGCCAACTTATATAGCGAAGTAGCTAACACATGAAGAAAGTTCAAAATCAAGAGCGCTTTACAATCCAATTACTACTACTACTACTACTACTACTACTACTACTACTACTACTACTACTACTACTACTACTACTACTACTACTACTACTACTACTACTACTAGCTCCAATAAAAAATTGTTTTTTCACGCAAAACGTGCCCTCCAGACCTCGCTCCAATTCTCCTTCTCCTTTACTATTTACGATGTTGCAAGAACGAATAGGATCCAGACAGAATCAGCAAGGAAAGTTATTAGCCGATGCTCGTTAAGAGACGTTATTTATGGCGGTACTAAAGTTTGCCATGGATGGGAACCATCTCCTTCGTGCACTGAACGAAATTAGCAGGAAGAGGATGTTGTGTGTTAAATACAAGTGCTGTACCAGATACAGGTTAAAAACTGCAGGCCTATGTACTTAGTAAGGAGATGTTTTGTTCAAAAATTGCCTTCATGCAATCTTCAAATAATATTGACAAAACATCATCATAAATATCATCATCATCTTCCTCCTCCTCCTCCTCCTCCTCCTCCTCCTCCTCCTCTTATTCTTCTTTTACTACTACTACTACTACTACTACTACTACTACTACTACTACTACTACTACTACTACTACTACTACTAATAATAATAATAATAATAGTAGTAGTAATAATAATAATAATAATAATAATAATAATAATGATAATAGATTTCGTACTCGTTTGATGTCATCGTCGGGTAGTGCAGCCCATCCGATGTCTGTGAGTTTCTTGAACCTTCGAACGAGATCCGGGTTCTTGAAGGTCTTCCAGTCGAACAGCGAAGCGTTTCGATGGAACTCCTTTTGAAAACGCGAAGATGCAAGACTCGCCTCGATCTGTCGAAGATATCATACTAAACAACTTTCAATCAATCAATCAATCAATCAATCAATCAATCAATCAATCAATCAATCAATCAATCAATCAATCAATCAATCAATCAATCAATCAATCAATCAATCAACTTCAATCAATCAATCAGGTATCAAACAAATCCAGTCATCATCATCATCATCATCATCAGCAGCAGCAGCAGCAGCAGCATAATCGTCATCATCATCATTATATTATTATTATTATTTTCACATACTCGGACTCGTCGACAGGCAGCCGAACTGTACCATCCAGCACATTTTGTATCTCCAAAAGTTTCGACCTTCATCGAAGTATCGACCTCGTCCAATGCGAGGTTGACCCCCTCCCCCACCTCCTCTGGAAATTAAATTTCTCTTCCTATCCTATTCACTCAACTCCACTTAGGCCTATACATACATGTAAGATATAGCCGTAGGCGTAAACTTCGATAAAAACGTGGAGGCCTAACCCCTACGCATTTCCGTTCTCTAGCTTAGCCTCTCAAAAAGTGAGGACTGCTAGAGAATAGCGCGGTCTAATAAAATTTTACGCCTATGAACATAGCCTCAGCTCTCATCAAATTTTCAAGGCAAGAGTTCAGTAGTAGTAGTAGTAGTAGTAGTAGTAGTAGTAGTAGTAGTAGTAGTAGTAGTAGTAGTAGTAGTAGTAGTAGTAGACTACTACTACTACTACTACTACTACTACTACTACTACTACTAGTAGTAGTAGTAGTAGTAGTAGTAGTAGTAGTAGTAGTAGTAGTAGTAGTAGTAGTAGTAGTAGTAGTAGTAGTAGTAGTAGTAGCAGCAGTAGTAGAAGTTTTCTGTGGAGGGGTGAGGAGTGGGTAAGGAATCTGACACGCTAGCTCCTTTTGCCCCAAACCAAAAATTCCTGGCGACGCCACTGTATGAAAACCACTGTGAATGGCCACCGCGTTCAAATGCTCACCGCGTCTTAATAATAATAATAATAATAATAATAATAATAATAATAATAATAACATAATAATAATAATAATAACCATTATTATTATTATGTGATTTTAATGGTTTAGAGGCTAGTTAGCCTGTATGAAAACCACTGCCAATGCCCACCGCGTTCAAATGCTCACCGCGTCCAAATGCCCTCCGTGTCCAAATGCTCACCGCGTCTAAATACTACTACTACTTCTACTACTACTACTACTACGACTACTACTACTACTACTACTACTACTACTACTACTAATAATAATAATAATAATAATAATAATAATAATAATAATAATGTGATTTCCACCAACCAATGGCCACCGCGTTCAAATGCTCACCGCGTCTAAATAATAATAATAATAATAATAATAATAATAATAATAATAATAATAATAATAATAACCATTATTATTATTATTATTATTATTATTATTATTATGTGATTTTAAGTGGTTTAGGAGGCTAGTTAGCCTGTATGAAAACCACTGCCAATGCCCACCGCGTTCAAATGCTCACCGCGTCCAAATGCCCTCCGTGTCCAAATGCTCACGCGTCTAAATACTACTACTACTTCTCCTACTACTACTACTACACGACTACTACTACTACTACTACTACTACTACTACTACTACTACTACTAATAATAATAATAATAATAATGTGATTTCCACCAACCAATGGCCACCGCGTTCAAATGCTCACCGCGTCTAAATAATAATAATAATAATAATAATAATAATAATAATAATAATAATAATAATAATAATAATAATAACCATTATTATTATTATTATTATGTGATTTTAAGTGGCTTAGGAGGCTAGTTAGCCTGTATGAAAACCACTGCCAATGCCCACCGCGTTCAAATGCTCACCGCGTCCAAATGCCCTCCGTGTCCAAATGCTCACCGCGTCTAAATACTACTACTACTCTCCTTACTACTACGCTACTACTACGACTACTACTACTACTACGGGTTTTATAATAATAATAATAATAATAATAATAATGTGATTTCCACCAACCAATGGGCGTTCAAATGCTCACCGCGTCTAAATAATAATAACGGTTAATAATAACCATTATTATTATTATTATTATGTGATTTTAAGTGGTTTAGGAGGCTAGTTAGCCTGTATGAAAACCACTGCCAATGCCCACCGCGTTCAAATGCTCACCGAGTCCAAATGCCCTCCGTGTCCAAATGCTCACCGCGTCTAAATACTACTACTACTTCTCCTACTACTACTACTACTACTACTACTACTACGACTACTACTACTACTACTACTAATAATAATAATAATAATAATAATAATAATAATAATAATAATAATAATAATAATAATAATGTGATTTCCACCAACCAATGGCCACCGCGTTCAAATGCTCGCGTCTAAATAATAATAATAATAATAATAATAATAATAATAATAATAATAATAATAATAACCATTATTATTATTATGTGATTTTTAAGTGGTTTAGGATAGTTAGCCTGTATGAAAACCACTGCCAATGCCCACCGCGTTCAAATGCTCACCGCGTCCAAATGCCCTCCGTGTCCAAATGCTCACCGCGTCTAAAGACCACTATACTACTACTACGACTACTACTACTACTACTACTACTACTACTACTACTACTAATAATAATAATAATAATAATAATAATAATAATAATAATAATGTGATTTCCACCAACCAATGGCCACCGCGTTCAAATGCTCACCGCGTCTAAATAATAATAATAATAATAATAATAATAACCATTATTATTATTATTATGTGATTTTAAGTGGTTTAGGAGGCTAGTTAGCCTGTATGAAAACCACTGCCAATGCCCACCGCGTTCAAATGCTCACCGCGTCCAAATGCCCTCCGTGTCCAAATGCTCACCGCGTCTAAATACTACTACTACTTCTCCTACTACTACTACTACTACTACGACGGTTTACTACTACTACTACTACTACTACTACTACTACTACTACTACTACTAATAATAATAATAATAATAATGTGATTTCCACCAACCAATGGCCACCGCGTTCAAATGCTCACCGCGTCTAAATAATAAATAATAATAATAATAATAATAATAATAATAATAATAATAATAATAATAATAATAATAATAATAATAATAATAATAATAATAATTATTATTATTATTATTATGTGATTTAAGTGGTTTAGGAGGCGGCCTGTATGAAAACCACTGCCAATGCCACCGCGTTCAAATGCTCACCGCGTCCAAATGCCCTCCGTGTCCAAATGCTCACCGCGTCTAAATACTACTACTACTTCTCTCCTACTACTACTACTACTACTACTCTATAATAATAATAATAATAATAATAATAATAATAATGTGATTTCCACCAACCAATGGCCACCGCGTTCAAATGCTCACCGCGTCTAAATAATAATAATAATAATAATAATAATAATAATAATAATAATATATAATAATAATAATAATAATATAATAATAATAACCATTATTATTATTATGTGATTTTAAGTGGTTTAGGAGGCTAGTTAATGAAAACCGAATGCCCACCGCGTCCAAATGCCCTCCGCATCTAAATGCGCTCCACGTTCAAATGCTCACGGCATTAGCGTCGCCACGGGGGGGGGGGTCAAATGGGGCAACTGCCACCCCCAACCTGGCCCAGACCACCTACCAGATTCGCGCAAATCCGGTGAGAAAGTTTTCTGTGGAGGGGGGGGGGTTGAGGAGTGGGTAAGGAATCTGACACGCTAGCCCCTTTGCCCCCCCCCCCCAACCAAAAATTCCTGGCGACGCCACTGCCTAGTAATCAAGTTTTTTAAAAAAATTAGGCCACTATCTCTTGTATATCAAAAGTGTTTGGCATTCAGACTTTTGCCTGTGGTATTTTCTATTGCTTAAATTGGACATTTTTAAACTACAGAGAATGGTATTGGCAGATGTGTGAATGGCTAGCAATTTTGACAGGCAAGGCCCTAGTAACATTAGCGTCGCCACGGGGGGGGGCAAATGGGGGCAACTGGCCCAACCTGCCCCAGACCACCTACCAGATTCGCGCAAATCCGGTGAGAAAGTTTTCTGTGGAGGGGGTGTGAGGGGTGGGTAAGGAATCTGACACCCTAGCCCCTTTTGCCCCCCCAACCAAAAATTCCTGGCGACGCCACTGCGGATTTGCACCGGTCGAAATTTTTCCTAGCTACGCCAATTAATGATTACTCTAAACATTTAATACCAGATTTCCTATTTAATTTTAGAGCCCGTTTATTGTTCCAGCTGCTGTTGCCTGTATTCGTCCAAACCGTTCCATTTGTCTTCTGCGAAAAGAGACAGTGGCAGTTGAAACAATAAACTAATTCGAAAGCTGCCCAAAGGCGAACTGCATGGCCATACAAGAATTCCGTCTGGTGATAAATAATGTTGCGGTTTCTGCCCGCCCCTAAAACCAGCGTCCCGGACGCCACAGTATTGCATCTGGAGCGGTCCTTTATCTCGTATACGAGCTTTCCACTCGAGCTCCTATCGACAAAGGCGGCGTCCGTGCCTGGGTCTTGGGATGGGGATGGGGATGGGGGTGGGGGGGGGGCAAAGAATCAAACTGGGTTCTACCGAGATATCGCTCTTTTTTACGCGCCGCTAAAGATTTGCGGGTTTTATTGGTATCGAGGAAGGTGGCGGAACGGTTTGGAAAACAAGGGACTCGTAAATGGTTAAGCCGGAGAGAGAGAGAGAGACGCCGGGGATGATCGATAGGCCTGTGGGGTGGGGGTGGGCGTGGGGTCGTAAAATATCGCCCGCCGCCGTCCAAGGCGTCCGATCTGCCGAGAAATTAATCTGCGGATGTTTACATCTTCTCTCCTCCGGTTGGAAAGACCACATCTCATGCAGAAGAAACCCAGTTTCCATGAAAACCTACTAGGAAGACAGAGAGAGAGAGAGAGAGAGAGAGAGAGAGAGAGAGAGAGAGAGAGAGAGACAGAGACAGAGACAGAGACAGAGACAGAGACAGAGACAGAGACAGAGACAGAGACAGAGACAGACAGACAGACAGACAGACAGAGAAACAGAGAGAGACAGGACAGACAGACAGAGGAAAGGAGTGAGAGGACAAAGAGAAAAAGAGGAAAACAGATAGAAACAGAGAGAGAGAGAGAGAGAGAGAGAGAGATTATGTATTAGGTCTACTATTGTGTTTTCTTGAGAAAGTTCTAATTTTACGTTTTAGTTGAATATCATAAACCGAGATTGAAATACGGACCGTCGTTGTTGCTTTTTGTTTGGTTTTCCCCATATTAACAGCAATTATTACTGTGACTCTAAAATTCAATAAATGCCGTAGCTCAGTGGTTCTCACACAGGGCAGTCCCTACTGAACCACTTTAAACCAATTTCGAGATTTTTTAATTTTTTAATTTTTTACTTTTATGATGCCATAAGGTTTTTTGCTTGTCGGGAATTTTTGGGAAGTTAATGTTTTTTTACTTGTCAAGAATTTCAGGTCGAGAACTTTTTCTTGTCACTTTTTGGCTGTCAGATTCTTTCGGAGGCGGCACTTTTTTCGCCCCGGGCGGCACTTTGCCTCGCTACGCCACTGGTTGTCGACACATCAATACAAACTCTTCATTGCAAAAGATCTAGTTTCACTTACAGCGCCCTGTAGCTGACATCACAGCATATAAGCACAAACTCGAAATTAAATAGAGAAAGGAGAAAATGACAGCTTTCTGAGAAATGTTTCGAAATTTAGTTGAATTGACACAAATTTGGGGAAAGTAAATAAATATACTGAAGGTATTACCCAGTATGGTATTTGCGGTGGGAGGGGGGATTCCTAGTTAGTTTTCCTACTGTCTCCCCACTGGTCCACTCTTTACAATGCAAGAGGAAAGTTGAATACAATCAATAACTTATAATTATTCATCTAACTTAAATAGCACTATAGCCTAATTCTAAAATTCCACTCTGGTGTTGTTGAAACTGGATAATCAAACAGGAAAAATACAGGAGCAAAATACATGAACAACAGAATCAAACCTAGTAGACTCTACCTAGAGAACAAGAGGGCAAAGACTTAGCATGAAACTTAGCGGGATTTAAAGTAACTTAGGAGGCACTACTGCCTTTGTGAAAGTCACTAGGGGCGCTGACGGGGCTTCAACCCGCTCCAGCAGTCAGTCAGTCAGCTCCATCACACAACCCACTCTGCCATTTCCGCCTCCAACGCAGCCAGACCATATAATGTGAATGAATGGATGGGTGACATTATAGTAGTTCTCACACAAGATACACTCTACTGAACCACTCTAAACCTTGTTATTATTATTATTATTATTTTATTATTATTATTATTATTATTATTATTATTATTATTATTATTATTATTATTATTATTAATATTATTATTATTATTATTATGAGAATGTATTTTATTGTTTGGTATTGAAAGTTCCGCGGAAGGTGACTGAGTTAAACTTCTTTATTATTATTATTATTATTATTATTATTATTATTATTATTATTATTATTATTATTATTATTATTATTATTATTATTAGACATTTGGATCGGAGGTAAAATTGAGGTAACATATTTATGAAGGTGACTGACCTGCAACTGGTTGTTATGTTCTGTAAGGTTGACGTTGTAATTCCACGCGGCCAACGAAGCCTCCGAATAGACTTCGGACAGCTTAGGTTCGAGTTCCTGAAGCCATCGGATGGCTGCGGTTTCGTTTCGGATCTTTTCATCCGGAGTTGCATCGTTCAGCGAAAGGCCGATGATCAGCAGTTGAAAGCTAGTGAACACTAAGGCCCGATTTGATGACATTGGAAACTGTTCTCTAACTAAGACTTCTAATGTATTTATATTTTTCTCTTCGAAATCCGAGCTTTTGCGTCGTCGAATGCGAAACAGACCCACGGGAATAAAGGAAAGAAACCACAGCTATGAATTATTCAAATCGACATAATGTATATCAATCGAAGTTGAAAAGTCCGCAGATGGAAATAGTTGTTTAATAGTCGACGATTTTAAGTGCAAATCTGTTGCGTTTCTAGCGTAATTAACCAACCAAGTCAACGTCTTATTAAGTCATTATTACTTGTAATATTATTTTCATGTGTACAATTATAATTATAAAAGAATGCTCTTAAGCTTTCCACTCGCCTCATCCACCGATTCTATCAGCCGTTTCCACGTCTGGTCCCGAGTCAAGATGAAGACTGCATCTTACGAAGACATGGAGTCAGAGATAGCAGTTAGCCTAGTTAGGAGTCAGAGATTAATAATGATTAGCGACTATGTTAGCTACTTGCTCTGCTACGTGCAGCTGGTCTGAAATCGAGATTAACAATGAGTACTCTCAGTGGCGGCTCTAGCGACTTTGCTAATATAGCCGTTGGGGGCACTTTTAATCATGGGGGCCAACCATTTGTTGTTTAATGTAGCATTGGTAGGGAAACTTGAAATCGGGGCCAGGCTCTCAAACCCGGCCTCAGGGAGTACTAATGGCACGGGATTAAAGCACGACAGATGAATGGGTGGGGGCGGGCGACGAATGATATGATTAGATGTTGATGATTTATTTAGTACGAAGCTCCGGTTAAAGGATAAAGTTCGTGCTATCCAATTATGTATTTCAGTCAACCGATCTGTCACATTGAACGACCTTTCGAGATGCAAACCAGTCGAACATGCGATATGCAGTGTTTAATCTAGGCCGTTTCCGGGGGGGGAGAATCGCCCTTTCTCCCTCCCCGGAAATTTCAAATTCCCCCGGACATTTTGGCATACTACATGGACTAACAGCTGCGCCCTAGCAGAATTCACCCCGGCTTTTTCAGTTCCCCCCGCCTTTTTCAGTTCCCCCGGAGTCCAGGAGTCTAGATTAAACACTGATATATGGCATATATACATATACATATATATATATATATATATAATACTTCTATATGTATGTATTATTATTATTATTATTATTATTATTATATTATTAATTATTATTGATTGTTGTTGTTTATTATTATTATTATTATTATTATTATTATTATTATTATTATTATTATTATTATTATTATTATTATTATTATTATTAACGTACTGATTAATGTGGTACTTCATTCAGTCGAACTGCTTGAACGCATTACAATGTTACATCTATAGCTCGTGCAGAATAGCCATGTTCTAAGTCTCTTCTTAAAGGTAGGCCTATCTAAAGTCGGAGAGAGCTGTATAGATGGAGGTAGTCAGTTCCACGCCCGTGTCGCTTTCTCTGGCTTACTTTAATATCTTTTTAACTAAAATAATGTTTGCGCCCGGCGCTAGGGCACCATTCATATAAATGACCATTCGTGAACTTCAGTTGAAGACTTCGAATGAAATTCGAACATCTAGTGGACTAATGCCCAGGTGTTTTTGATCGGTCGCAAACATTTTGTGTCCTCCGATTTTCTTGAAACTGACACCATTTGTACCCCATTAGCAGTGGCGTAGCGAAAGAGGAGCAGTGGGGACGAACCGCCCCAGCCGGCACTTGCTCTAGGGGCGGCATTTTAGGATATTTTCAGGGTTTTTGTGCATGTCCTTTGCTAAAAATGCGACTTTTTTCTTGTTAAGATTTTTAGGAAGTTGAATGAGGGTGGAAGGCGGCAACAGGGGCGGCATTTTCGGGTTTTATAGATAAAAGTATTTTTTATTTTCACAAAATGCGACGAACTTTTTTTGCTTGTCGAGATTTTTGGGGAGTTGTTGGAAGTTATAATTTTCCGAGGCGGCACTTTTTATTTTCGCCCCAAGCGGCACTTTGTATCGCTACGCCACTGCCCTTTAGATGTCTTCTAAGAATCTGCAAATAAATCTTTGATATCTCTCAGATTTAATGCTGCGTTTTAATCTAGGCCTTGTCATCAAAACTAAGGGAAGAGCGAGAAATCGTTTTAGTAGAAAAATCGACAAATTCGAGGCGAATACGGCCAAAATTTCTGGTGCAAAGGCATCAGTAGAAGGCCCCCTGCAACCCTCTTGCGAATCTGAGCGAATTTCATACATGAATTTTTCGTCAAATTTCTCAAAATTTCGTGATGGGTTAGTCCAGGGTTTTTTTGGTCGCAAAAATTTTGTGTCCTCCGATTCTCTTGAAACTCACACCATTTCAAGACCCTTATATGTCCTCTAAGAATCTGTAATTAGATGTTTGATATCTCCCAGGCCCTTCGATTTATGGCTAAACTTTATGTAGCCTTTATTATATATATAGGCCTATTACTTAGAGAATGCTAGAAATCGTTTTAATAGAAAAGTCGACCTTTTCCAGGCGAATTTGCCCAAAATTTCTGGTGCAAAGGCATCAGTAGAAGGCCCCCTGCAATCCTCTTGCATAATCTGAGCGAATTTCAGACATGAATTTTTCGTCAAATTTCTCAAAATTTCGTGATGGTTATTAGTCCAGGGTTTTTTTGGTCGGAAAAATTTTGTGTCCTCCGATTCTCTTGAAACTCACACCGTTTGAAGCTCATTCGATGCCTATAATGGATCTGCATTTAGATTTCTGATATCTGTGAGGGGGCCTTTCATTTATTGCTAACCTTTGTCTCGTTTTTGTCATCAAAGCAAGGCTAATATGAGTCTCGGTTTTAATGGAAAAGTCGACATTTTCCAGGCGAATTTGCCCAAAATTTCTGGTGCAAAGGCATCAGTAGAAGGCCCCCTGCAACACTCTTGCGAAATCTGAGCGATTTTCAGACATGAATTTTTGTCAAATTTCTCAAAATTTCGTGATTTCAAGTTATGTCCAGTAATTAGGTTTTTTGGTCTTCGAAAAATTTTGTAGCCTTCCTCCTATTACTTAGAGAATGCTAGAAATCGTTTTAATAGAAAACTCGACCTTTTCCACGAATTTGCCAAAATTTCAAGTAGAAGGCCCTGCAATCCTTATATGTCCTCTAAGATTTTTTGTCTGTAATTAGTCCAGGGTTTTTTGATATTTCCAGTCCTCCGATTCTCTTGAAACTCACATTTTTGAAGCTCATTCGATGCCTATAATGGATCTGCATTTAGATTTTGATATCTGTGAGGGGGCCTTTCATTTATTGCTAACCTTTGTCTCGTTTTTGTCATCAAAGCAAGAATATGAGAAATCGGTTTTAATAGAAAAGTCGACATTTTCCAGGCGAATTTGCCCAAAATTTCTGGTGCAAAGGCATCAGTAGAAGGCCCCCTGCAATCCTCTTGCATAATCTGAGCGAATTTCAGACATGAATTTTTTGTCAAATTTCTCAAAATTTCGTGATGGTTAGTCCAGGGTTTTTTTGGTCGGAAAAATTTTGTGTCCTCCGATTCTCTTGAAACTCACACCGTTTGAAGCTCATTCGATGCCTATAATGGATCTGCATTTAGATTTCTGATATCTGTGGGGGGCCTTCCATTTATTGCTAACCTTTGTCTCGTTTTTGTCATCAAAGCAAGGCTAATATGAGTCTCGGTTTTAATAGAAAAATCGAGCTTTTCCAGGCGAATTTACCCAACATTTCTGGTGCAAAGGCATCAGTAGAAGGCCCCTTGCAACTCTCTTGCGAAATCTGAGCTAGGGACCGCTGTTAGTCCATGTAGTATTCCAAAATTTCCGGGGGAGCTTGGAGAATTTGAAATTTTCGAGGGAAGGGGCAATTCCCCCAGAAACTGCCTACATTAAATACTGCTTCGGCCCACTTTAGGGTAGCGATCCACAGCTTGGGAAACGCTGCCGATATACAATACAAAGGTAATTTCATCTTGCAGCATTCTGAAGTCGTTCTGGTAAATATCTTCAAAACATTCATTTGCAAATCGATTTAGTCATTTTGTCATGTTGCATTACGGATTAATGATAATTCAGTTAATTTTCACAACAGAAGGAGAAAAAAAGTGCAATTAATTTGAATCGAGATCGACAAATCTGCATTTTTACAAATAATAACCTAAATTATTCAGAAAAATGTCACGTGCCGTGCCTTTCGGATGCTGGGCATCTCGCACCGGGTCCGAGAACAGAACCGTTAAACCTGCGGCGGAGAATCGCGACCTCCTTGCGATCGTACTTTTCGCACTGCTTCCAGTAACGCCGCCGGTTTCATTCGACCTCGACCGACCTGGACGACATCCGGCGTCCGGAAGGCTCCATTTCCGGTCCGCCGTCGACCTCCGTGACCCCGGAAGTGAACCCCGCCTTGCGTCCCATTTCCGTTTCCGACATTCCGGTTGCTCCGGAAGAATCGTCCGGAAGCTCGTTGATTGGAAAGAGAACGTCGTCATCCTTGTGTCGTCCGCCATCTTTGGCGGCGTGACCTCTCTTGACCCCGTGCTCCGACGCCCCCTGGTGGCCGGTATCGTGACCACGCCGGTTGTCATGGTGATCGTATTTGGTGGTGGTGGTGGTGATGGTTGTAGCGATGGGCCCTGAATACTATTGGTCCGTGAATGTCTTCTTCCTGTGATCTCTGTCTGTGTCGGTGACGCCTCTTCTTTGTCCTGCTGCCCGACGAATCATCGGAATCAGATTCGGACATTTGGAATATCGTTTCGACCTACAGATACGAAAACGAAAACGAAAACTAAAACTAAAACACGGAAGACCAAAACTAAAACCCTGGGAAACGAGAACTAAAAACACGAAAAACGAAACTTAAAACCCAAGACCATTGGCGCAAACTTGGATGAAGACCACTATACCAGTATTTCATCCAGGCCTGTTGGGGGAGATTCTCCCAAACCACAACCCCTCACCCCCACATCCAATAATCCCAGCACTGACACAAATTTTTGCATTGAACTGTGTTTCTTCCCCTCCAGCTAAGTCAATTCTCCCTCCCCCCACAAAAAGCCTGGAGTCTAGATAAAACACTGCACTCTATACCTCCCCTTCCCTGGCCAACCTAGCCCCTCAAAACTTTGGGGGCGAGGGTTCGAACCTAGCGGCCTAATAGAAGTTTACGATTCAAGACCCCAGTGGAGCGTCTCTTGATCTCCTAAAGCAATATCAAGCATCGTTCGCTTCGTGAGCATCGAGGCGGATCCAGGATTTCAAATGCGGGGGGAGGCACTTCGTGTTCTATTCCCCATACTGCCTTACCACGCCCCTACCACTTGAATCAACGCATGGTGCTAAAATTACGGAAAGGGAATAAATGATCACGTGTCTTTTCCCCGTCCTGAGAAATTAACAAATAATTTTTGGTGGGCTGGGTGGGGGTGTCCAGTGGCGTAGCCGAGGGGGTTTTGCGGGTTAAACCCCCTTGGCTGTTCGCTGTATAGGGAAGGAAGAGCTTAGGGGTTAAGCCGCCCTTGGCGAACAAAAATAACTTTACAAAATGGCGATAACTTTATAGTGTATGCGCTCATGTACCTATATCTTGAAGCATAATGATAGCTGAGGAATTTTTTTACTTGTCAGGATTTTTATGTGCTGTTGTTGACGAAATCATTTAATGACGTTAACTTTTTTGGTTGTCGAAATTTTCCGAAGTTTGGAACATGTGAACCATAACCCCCCCTTCGGAAAACCCTGGTTACGCCACTGGGAGTGTCCCCGT
>CM030871.1:2514815-2604815 GCA_018105865.1 Metaphire vulgaris | reverse complement strand
TTGCCCCCACCTATTCTGGAATCACTGGTTATCATTAACCCCTTAACCGTGTATTTAACTGTAACTCAATGTAAAATGGACGGATATATATATACGGGATCCCCAGTTAAGGGGTTAACTGGGACAAACCATCGTAATCACGACGCTCACTGCGCACTATAATTATATAGTATACATCGTGAATAAATTTCAATATTATTTGTTAATATAAAAGGGGGATTCAAGACATGACACATACAGGCTTATTTATTCCAATAAAATAAAATTATGTGTTCGGAATCGGGTTTATTTATGGACAACAACAAAATCATAAAATCGATTCGCTGTGTGACAGAAGCCAATGGAAGGAGTTTTGAACAAGAGGTGGTGTATATAGATGTGCAAAAATTTCAGCATATTGAATGAATACTAAAACGAAAACCACATTTTCGTTTGTCCCCATCTTCATTGCATCAAATCCTACTAGAATAGTCAATATAACCCATCTCGATTTTTCTATACAGCGTTCGAAATGGGAGACCTCTCACTTTATATAAATTTATTCACGATGTCTTAGTACAGTGAGCGAAAGCGTTAAAATGTTGCCAAGCTTTTGAGTTTCGAAACTGTAATCAGGTTTCCGGATTCCTTTAACGCAGTGGCAGCACCACAGGGGACCCGGGGGGGCCCGTACCCCCTATTGAGTTCGTGGCCCCCAGTGGCGCCCTGTTAGGGCCCTATACTTAATACTACATACCTAATAACAAATGGTTGCCCCTCATGATTAGAAGTTGCCACCCAAACGCCTCCCCCGCCACTTGCCAAATCCTAGAGCCGCCACTGTTTTAACGAACTAGAAATGTTTGATTAATCTTTTGTAAATTTACACTCTAAATATAATTTTGAAGTAACAAACTCGGCAATATTTTAGAATGCAATATTTATATCAAAGAAGAGGTTTTGTAGCAACAAATTGAATGATCAGATCAAATCATCAAATACACTAAAGCATCTTTTAAAACAGCACAAACAAAAATGCCTTAGCGAAATAATGAGCTTAAATTTTATCTGACGAAATTTGAAGGCTGCCTACCTTTAGCCATCCCATGTAGAAGAAAAACTGGAGAAAGGTGAAAAGTGGAAAATACATGTCACCCAAGTGGCCGTTATCGAGGTATTGCCTCCCCATGAGGCAAGACAGAAAGAAGGTGTACACTGCAAGTGTCACCACCTAAGTGGAATTCAAACAAAGCTCTCTCTTACGGTGAAGACATTATTCTTTTCCTATATATGTCTTAAGACAAATCAGCGATACGAAATATGACATAGCCAGGGGTGTAGCGACGGGGGTTTATCGGTATATATACCCCCACCTAAAATCAGTAGGCCTAAATATGTAATACAGTGTATATATATAATATATATATTACTGTATATGTATAATAATATGTAATTATTACATAAGATTAGAACCTAATGCTGGAGTAAAGTGATCCACACAAATATAACATATAATATATATATATAATATGTGTAATACATTTCATTATATATGTAATGTAATGTGACATTTTTATAGCACCTCTTACATTTGTACTCAGAGGCGCTCCTGGCATTGGAGTCGCAGGGTAAAGTAATGAGACTTTAGCTTTCGCATTGAGCAGAGCGATGGAGTAAGAAGTGATTCCCGAATGGATGGGTTCAAGGCATTCCAGAGGGAGGGTCCAGTCACTGCAAAAGCCCGACGCTGGGTAAGAGCAGAGCATGATCTGGGGACATAAACATTCTTCTGATCAGTGGAGCGGAGCAGGCGATGAGCAGCAGAAGAGGGTGATTTGAAAAGCTCAGTAATGTAAGATTAAATATATATAATATATATGACAATATTTACCCCCAAAGTCATTTCCACCCCAATGAAATTCCTGGCTACGCCCCTGGACATAGCTATATCAAAATGCATTTTAAAAATCAAGGTAATTCCATTTATCATCAAAATGAATTCACATAATTCAATGCAGTCAGTTTTACATTGAAATGTATGTCGAATACTTAAAATTAAAGTTATGTGAGGATGAAATATAACCAAAGGGAAAACTAAGATGCAGGGCATAATAGTAAAAAAAGAATTAGGACACTAAAAGGAGAAGCAGGAGAAGAGCAGGCCTACAAGACCTCTGTACACAAAAACTCCGTACAAATGTGACTGATGTCTACAGTAATTTGTCGGTAATTAATTTGCCTGAGGACAATTTCGGGGATTGTTTGTTGGAACCCCCCAGAAGGGCAACAACTATCAATGTTGGTCTCTATATGAGCTTATGCCATATATCTTGTGTATTGTGCAATCAATAACCAACCTGAGTATAGACAAGCGGAATGTTAACCCAATCAAAGTTGAACAACTGAAAAGATCTGGTGCGAAAGTCGTTGATTTCCTAAAGATCAACATAATAAAAATTATAGACTCGTCTAAAGCTTTTGACTCTGCATGTACACAACACAAAAATATATTTACGCGCCCTGTGTCCAGTTAAAATAGCGCAAGACAAAATCGCGCCGACAAAATCGCGCCGACAAAATCGCGCCGACAAAATCGCGCCGACTAAACAGCGTTTCTTACTTCGGCGCTATTTTGTCGGCGCTAATTTGTCGGCGCCAATTTGTCGGCGCCAATTTGTCGTCTCGATTTTGTTACACGGTACCTACGCGTCCATATGTTGAACCAACGATATGCATGGTAATACCAGGGCGCATATAGGACACTGTTACCCTCTCTTATTAACGAATATTTCATAATACTAGTCTATATAATTTCTGT
Source organism: Metaphire vulgaris (assembly GCA_018105865.1). Lineage (NCBI taxonomy): Eukaryota > Metazoa > Annelida > Clitellata > Crassiclitellata > Megascolecidae > Metaphire > Metaphire vulgaris. The sequence goes on along the minus strand of CM030871.1, from coordinate 2,602,018 downwards.
AACGCTACTCAGTGTTTATTCTAGGGCTTTTTTTTGGAAGGGGGATTCCCCCTCCCCTGTTTTAAAATCCTCCCAAATTTGTATATGTTGGCTTGGGGGATGGAAATTCTCTCCCCCCAAAGCGTGGAGAGCCACATCTTGTCCCCCAAACATTTCAAACTCCCCCCAAGGTCAAGATGGCTAGAATAAACACTGAACGCTTCAGCTCATAAGATTAATTAATCAATCTAACCTGTGCAGGACAGAACTTACGTCCACGAGTGTTTTGACGGCAAAATCGTCTTTGATCATTCCTTCCTTTCTTGCCCTCGTCACCAGAGCCGAAGCCCAGATGAGCGGAACGAAGAACTTGTTGTAAGGCGTATTCAAGTTCTCCATGATCTGCTCTTCATTCGGCAACAGAAACCCTAAATATCAAAAAGGACGTAACTGCCCATCAGGGATATTTTACACCCCTAACACCCCACCACCACCACCCCAATTTGAGGTCGACACCTCCCAAATTTGGTAATGTGACAATGGTATGCATACAAAATGCATACTAATTAGCTCCGGACACTTCCCAATTTGAGGTCGACCCCCCCCAAATTCACAATCCTAGAAATATCCCTGCTGCCCATCGAGTCATAAAAGTGCAATTATCTGCTTCAACAGCGCGTCGACAGCGGCGGTTCATAATTCTCTTTTAGATCTAATCAGTGCTGAGCAGGGTTATTTCTAGGAATATCAATTTGGGGGGGTGTCGGTATATTATGGGGAGTCGGTCCCTGCTGAAAAAGTCTAACAAAAAAGGTAATCGCCGGTTCAACAAATTGCCCCTTGTCCCTTCCTAAAATATTCTGACAAGCAAAAAAGCCATCCCTGGCTCAGATTTGGGGTGGGGATGTTGGGGTGTCGGTCTCAAATTTATACCCACTCAAAAAAGCCATCCCTGGCTCAGATTTGGGGGTGGGGATGTTGGGGTGTCGGTCTCAAATTGGGGTGTTGTTGGGGGGGGGTTAGGGGTGTAAAATATCTTTGATGATTTTGAGTAAACTGGTTTATATTGTTTAGTTACAGAAATTTTACCCTCAAAAAATATTCTTCAGATTTAATTAGGGGTTAGGGGTGTAAAAATATCTCTGATGTTGAGTCACTATCGATGAGCAGTTACAGACTTTTCAATATTCTTCAACATTAATTAGATCTAGAAGAACTATAAGCGCCGCTGAGAAAATTTCGTCTAAATTGAGCAAATTAAAAGCGACTGGGGGCGGGGCGGTGGAGACCCAACCCACGAAAGCAACAGGGTCACTTGACCCAACCCAACCCACCGTAATACACGACGATTTCTTAAACAATGATTTCCTGACCCAACCCACCACAAACATGGAAATATCTGACCCAACCCAACCAGTGCATGGGTGGACACAACCCGTGCTCATGATGTCTGCAGCCACTGACCGGCCTCTGTCATGTGTCTCCACTTGGGAAATCTCTTCTTAACAGGTGGACTTATGGACGACATCGTTATGACGTACGACAGGCACATGTATCGCATGATCGTCCGGCGCATGAGTCTGGCGCGTTCGTCGTGGCCCAACAGGTGGGCGGTGACGAACATCGCCGTCCGTCCGGGCCACGGCAGCGTCCGGAACTTCTCCCACCACCGGTTGGCGATGTGATTGACGTAGAAGCCGAGGACGAAGGCGACCGGGATGAGGTTGCTGAACTGGGCGCAGTATTCGGCGCCTTTCTCGAAGTATCTAAACAAGATGAAGTCGGTCCTTCATCCATAGTCCAGGGCCGTCGGAACTGGGGGGTGGGTGCAGGAAGTGCAGCTGCACCCATGAAAAAACTGAGGGATGCACTGCACCCCCTGGTCCTGGAAGGCAAAAGCTATCAGGGGCGTAGCGACGGGGGGTATATCGGTATATATATATATACCCTCCCAAAATCAGTGTCCTTAACGCACGGCAAAGCTTTGGCTGGTTTAGTTCACCCAAAATATTTATACACTCCCAAATCAAATTTGCGTCAGATTCATAAGGAGGAACAGCTAACGTATCAATTTACCAAATGGCCACCAAAACGCACCCCTACACTAAAAATTCGTTCCGACGGACTTGTCACAGGCATAGACGTCTTTAAGGCACCAGGGCTCGATCCCCACTTTTTTGAAAGGCTGCCATAGGGAAGATATGGAGGCAGACTCCCACTTTTCAGCCAATTTTGCGCCACTGAGTTGATCTGTTCACGATGACCGCCATTGACGGAAATTTTGATGAAAAATGGGGGGAGAGGCAACCCATATACCTTTCCCTGTGGTTAACTCTCAACAAGTGGAGTACTCTAGCCTAGAGGCCTAATAGAAGTCTACGCCTATGATGACTGCAGCGAAACAGAAAAGCTTGGAGAAAACATAGTAATTATACTGTAGAGCATATATTACTAGTGCGATCTTAAGGTTTGCTTGTCAGACGTGGCAAAAAGAGCTATTTTCAATACCACTCGGAAAGCCAAAAGATTTCATTGCTGTGGTTTCAAGGCGCTATAGAAGCAGGCTGATTGTATTTTGACAGTGTGAAGGTCCATGAACCTAATTCAGATGCTAAACAAGATATAAACTAGTGTACTCCCTGAACTGCTTACACGCCCTTACTGAGATAAGTTTAGCTATGAAACACTCAGACTGATAGGTTGTTGGCACACTGAATGGTTTTAAACTCAAATTTTGGCCGATTTTCGGCCTAGTGAGTAAAAAATCTCTGCAGAAGTTAACTCACAAGTTCGACACTAGTATAGCCTACAAATCTTTCTATTTTAGCCAACAGATAAGAGTAGCCTAAGTGAATTACTCTAATCTAATTGAATATCAAGAATTTTACTACTAATAGTTCTGTGAATCGAGAACAGAAGACAATGAGATAAAAGCTATCACACTTGGAAATACCAATTACAATTATCGCATTTTAAAAATTTAATTATCTGTATCGTTTTTATGGAATAGTCTCAAAAAAGTATCCAAGTCAGTGGCGGCTACAGGATTTGGCCAGTAGTGGGGGGGGCGTTGGGATGGCAATTTCTAAGCATGGGAGGCCAACCATTTGTTGATAGGTATGTAGTAGTATAGGGCCCCAAAAGGGGAGCCACTGGGGGCCAGACATTCAATAGGCGGCACGGAACCCCCCCCCCCATGTGAAGCCGTCACTGATACAAGTAGATATACCGTTTCTGAGTATCAGTGAGAACGAGGCGGTATATGAAGCTGAGAGCGAAGTAGGCTGCTGAGAATATGGCGAACTCCTTCCAGAGAATTTTGTAGATGCTTCCTCGCCATCTGAAAGCGTGGAACAAAAAGTTAGTTCGTCAGTCGGAATCTTTATTGGAGCGAGATAATAATATGAATGACCAAAGGTTGAGCTACGAAGTCGAATCTTACAATTACTAGAATGCACAATTTGAAATTACAGAGAACGTTAAGTTGCTAAAGTAGCCGTGAAATCCCCGGACATGCTTCTTCTATTTGACGTCCATAGCAGGGGCGTAGCTACTGGGGAGTATATCGGTATATGTGCCCCCAAAATCAGTCTACCTTAAAGTGTTTTATGTGATTTACATGTGGTTATAAATGTGGTTTATATTGTTTATGTGGGTTATAGTTCAAATTTATACCCACTCAAAATATTTATACCCTCCCAAATCAAATTCCTGGCTGCGCCCCTGGTTCATAGCATTACCATTGGAATTAGACAGTTAAATTAGCAGGTTAGCAAATCTTTAATTAACAAATCATGACATTTTATTGACGCAAGATATAGAAACTATACTGTAGATGCACTTTTCTTGCTTTTATTGATGCGAACTGGTCTATATGGTGTGCCTCTCAAAGTCAAGTTTTCTGTTTCTTCTCTTTCTACGCTGAGTAGAGAGCAAGATCACATTTTTGGCGTCCCCTTCAAGTGGCGTCCAGGGCATCTGCACAACCCTAGGTACGCCACCGGGGAAATAACTGCTCTCGTGTGTTAAGTATTAAATGCTTAACGCTTCGTCTTTCATAATAATTATTCTTCATTGGAATCAGCGCTTGAAATTTGATAATCATTATGCATAGTGCTATCGTTCATAAGACAATCAATTTTCTATAAGTAGCCTAAGTAATGTAAGTAAAATCTCGTGGATTTATATGGCGTTTCGTAAAGCAGCACAACAGTAGCTGCTTATTCTTAGGCGCTCAACCTTTTCTTAAAATGGCTATAGGAAAGGTATGCGATCAGCCAGGCAATAGTCAACTTCCGAAGGGCAGTGAGGCTAGGTTGTTACAGCTATGGAGGAAATGATTTTAGAAAAAGGCAGGATTTAAGCTTAGACATAGGGGCGTAGCGACGGGGGTATATCGGTATATATACCCCTTCAAATCTCAGACTACCTTAAAATTTTCAATGTGTGTTAAAATATTTTCGAAGTTTTTTATGATTTATACCTTCCTAAATCACATTATCCCCTAAATAAAATCTCTGGCTACGCCCCTGCTTAGACCTGAAGACTTGAGGAGATAATGAAGGAATTATAGAAACGATGACTAAGATTTTATTGTTTGAAAGTGTCCTATTTGCAAATCCAGCATATTAGACTTACTTAGGCCTATAACTATAATGAAGTGTTTATACAAGTTAACTATGATCACGTGATATAGTCAGCTAGCTGACGTTACAGCTGTTTATACTTCCTTGCAATCTCACAGGCGTTCAAGCTTGTAATTGTAATGACTAATAATAATGATTACATCATAAAGCTATACTAATCGTTAATTAATGTAATGTAATGTGACATCTGTATAGCAGTGGCGGCTCCACCGGGGTGGTCAGGGGGGCCCGTGCCTCCCCTATTGAGTGCTTGGCCCCCAGTCGCCCTCCTGTTGGGACCCTATAGTTAATGCTACATACATTAAAGAACAACAAATGGTTGGCCCCCATGATTAGAAGTTGTCACCCCAACGGCAACTTCAACTTGCCAAATCCTAGAGCCGCCACCTCTGTATAGCGCCTCTTCTATTTCTACTCAGAGGCGCTCCTAGCATTCTAAAATTCGCTAGGTGGCGCTTCTGGGTGTTTATTGGTTTTTGGAGTTATGGATTTTTGTCGTTACGACAAGATCATAGGTTGGCGGGTCCCTTTATCGGGTCTAAGCCGATGGCAATCATTCTGGTAGGGGGTAGGGTGAAAGACAATACGCTGTTTGAAAACATGCTTTAAACGTGTCTAATTTTTATTAACGTTTTTCAGAATTTGCCGCGGACCACTAGATCCACCTCTCGCGGACCACTTTTGGTCCGCGGACCACGGGTTGAGAACCACTGCATTACGGTGTCTTCTATATAGCATGGTTTCCAACTCTCAGAAGCCGGCGCGTTAATTGGCTTTCGCTGTGTTGCTATTGTGGCGTAGGGCGCATGATAAATCGACTAATTAACCCGTTAACTGGGGATCCCGGATATATCCGTCCATTTTACATTGAGTTACAGTTAAACACACGGTTAAGGGGTTAAAGCCACGTGATAGCGAGACAGAACAAGAAAGTCACGCGACTGACCGTATGAGCAGTTTGAAGAAGCAGCTGAAGTTAGCTGTAGCGACTTTTGCTGAGTAAGTAACAGTCATGTCTGGCGTATGATGCAACCTTCTACGAGTCGAATACGGGCTTGAAAGAAAGATTTCTTTTAAAAAACACAACGAAAATTTCCTTCAAAATGTAATACTCACTTTAGCCCAATATATCAACATCTTGCACCCTGTACGTAATCCTGGGCGATACTAGAGTGTACGCATTTGTACACACGTCGAATCGTACGCTGATTAGAGGTGCCAATTTTTTTTTCTTATTAACTCACCTGATTAGTTCTTTTAGTAAGAATTGTTGCTCCCGGTGCAGTGATCTGTCCGTATCCACATTTGTCTGATTAAGTATTCCTGCCAAGACCAGAAGAAACTCACACACACACACACACACACACACACACACACACACACATACGAGATGTGCTAATTATTGCGTGAACGATTGTCTCACTCACGCTGTAAAACAAAGAACTGTCCCTCTCTGTGTCTCTCTTTCTCTGTCTCTCCGTCTATGTCTTTGTCTCTATGTCTCTGTCTCTTTCAACTTGCAGATTAGGTTAGGTGGATGCAGTTGTTACGCGATAAGAAACCAGGCTATATATATCGCCTGCGACACTTCGATCTTATCGAATTCAATCGGCGTTGAAATTCTTAGCCTACGCACAGACAGACAGACAGACAGACAGACAGACAGACCGGACAAACGGCCTTTCGTTGTTTATACAGTAGTCACCGGCGGCCTCAACTTGACTTGCTTTTAACCCAGAGGTGGGCAGACTACGGCTTGCCGCGGGACGCATGCGGCCCGCCACTGGATTTCGTGCGGTCCGCGACAACATTCGGATATGTGCATATACGACCGGCAGAGAAATTGAGATAGTTTGATTAAGGGGGTAAAGGTCATCGCAGCTATTGCATCGTATTATGGCATTGCAATAATGGATAGCGATTCCGAAAGATACACTTGAAACTCTTCTTCCCCGCTTGAAATTATAAATTTTTTAGCTTTTTGTATGAGCGCGCCCCCGCCTAATGTAGTATTAAGCTTCATGCGGGTCCAGTGTTTAATCTAGGCCGTTTCCGGGGGGGAAAATTGCCCTTTCGCCCCCGGAAATTTCAAATTTCCCCGGAAATTTTGGAATACTACATGGACTAACAGCGGCCCCTAGCAGAATCCCCCCGGCTTTGTCAGTTCCCCCCGGCTTTTGCATCCCCCCGGAGTCCAGGAGTCTAGATTAAACCCTGTGCGGGTCCCTTTTGAGAAAAAGTTTGCCCGCCTCCGTTCTAACAGAACGCAAACTCTCATAATTGCAGTCCTTATTAATAACTAAGTATAATCAGAGTTTTTGGTCCGACTATCGTACAGTGAATTTTACTATATATGATTGCTAATGACTGCGTAAAGTAGTTTGCCAGGCTCTTGCCAAGATAAGAAAGATAGGCCTATCTATCTATCTATCTATACTAAGTGCATCAAACCAGCCTTTGGTAAATACTTGTGACTATATCCCACTGATACTTACATGTAGGCTAAGTGTACTACGAAAACTATTGACCCCGGTTTATCATATTATATTAACTCTCATATAATAATAACTCCCCAGTCATAGGTCTAATAATAACTCCCCCATCAATATTATATATACACAGTGGCGGCTCCACCGGGGAGCCAGTGCCCCCTCCCCTATTGAGAGCCTTCCCCAGTGGCCCCCTGTTGGGACCCTATACTAAATGCTACATACATTAAACAACAAATGGTTGGCCCCCCATGATTAGAAGTTGCCACCCCAACGGCCCCCCACTTGCCAAATCCTAGAGCCGCCACTGTATATACATATAACAATAATAACTCTCTATATAGTAATAATTCCTCCTAGTCATTATTATATATAATAATGACTGGGGGTTGGTTAGTAGATCTCCATGTCATGGGCTACGTCTTGGTCATCGGTTCTTTTACGTTGCGCTTTTTAGAGAAAGATGCTTGGCTTCCAAACAACAGCCACTATCATCGATGCAAAGCTGGTTCCATTGGCCAGTCGCTCTGGGTCTGCAAAGCAGGAAACGCAGTCCATGAGACAGGTTCAGGGCTCCATTGTTTCCACTCCTATCTGCATCTTGCCTCTTCTTTGATTTCTGCATAGGTCTTGTGAGACTGCGCATCTGTTTTCATCGTCCAGTCCAATAGCATCCTCATTGGTCTTCCTTTGTCTTTCTTCCTGGCACACTTCCCTCCGTTATGTATGCTGTTATCGATCTCAAATGTTTTTGCAAATTCGTTTTGAAAATGTAAAAATCGATTCATACAGTGTTTATTCTAGCCACCTTGACATTGGGGGGGTTGAAATGTTTGGGGGGGACAAGATTTGTCTCCCCACGCTTTTGGGGGAGGGAAATTTCATCCCAAGCCAACATATACATTTGGGGGATTTTAAAACTTGGGGGGGGGGGAGAATTCCCGCCCCCAAACAGGCCTAGAATAGACACTGGATTCATAAAACAGTGGACTGGTCTAAACAGTATTTAATATCCATAAGAAGCTTTACGTCTCGAAACTGATGACATGAATTAACCCCTTAACTGGGCAACTATTTGTAACTCAATGTAAAATGGACGAGCATTACTCGGGGCACCCAGTTAAGGTACAGTACACTATTTGCCAACGTAATGCTGAATGCGTTTCATAACTTTTCCATAATATATAATACGCAAAGCATCAGATAAAGAAAAGCTCCATACAATTATAGATCTCGATAAGGTATTAACCAGAATTATATAGCCTATGTAACCAGTGGCGCTTCCAGGATTTCTTGGTGGTGGGGGGGGGGGTGAAATGAATTCATCGGAAGTTGGTGGGGAGGGTGAAAATAGAAGTCAAAAATTCACTAAACTTTGCCGAAAGAGGCCGACAGAAGGGAATTTTATCCCTAATTTTACGACACTTTTATCAGAAAAATAGGTTGACAAACCAAAAAAGGCCATCCGCAGTTTTTCCCGTAGTTTTACTAGACTTTTACCCAGAAAAAGTCCGATGTGGAGGATGCATTCCCACTCATCCCCCCACGTGAAACCGTCGCTGTATGTAACCAACACAAATTTTCTTTCATTCATATTAATGCCACATAGCAAAATAGCGTTATGATGTTTAATTAAATTGAATTCATTTTTTTCGAAACCCTTTACATCCCGGTTTCGCTCTTAATAAAGACAGCTCTCTTTTGAGGTTTAAACTTCTTCTTTTGTAGTCTTTTTTCTCCACTCCCAGCTTTTCTACCACCCTCTTGAAATTCTTCAATCAGCACACTGTATGCCACATAATTCATATAATAATTATTGCAATTTTGTATGTGTCAGATATTGTATAGGCCTACTCCACTTAACGTCACACGATACAACCTTCTGAAAAAGCGACAGATCATAATAATGTAAATTTCTTTAAAGAATGTCTAAAGCAACATGACCTATTGACCTATTGCGGTGACCTATTGACCCGAATCGGCGAAGGGCGTTGCAGCGCTCAAGTCCAGCAAGCTCAGACCTTCCATTTCCGCCGACGGAGACGGACTGGAGCCCCCGCGGGGAAGCTTCTCGCCCCTCTGCGGAGCGTTCACCTTATCCGGAACCTCGGAGCGCAGCAGCGAGGCCTCGCTCTGACTGCGAGCGCTCGTCGGTTGTTCCCGGATCGGGGACAGCAGACCGTCTTCGTTCCAGTGTCGTACCGTGTCCCGTGCAGTTTTCCCCAGTGGCGCGATGATCCGGCGCCGGGTGCTGTCTTCTCGCAGCGTAGGACTGTGGCATTGTCGTTTCTTCTTCGTGGCCGTTTCGTCGTTCTTCTTCGGATAGTCGCCGTCTTCTAGGCGCCTGCGTGCTTTTGTCTCGTCCGTTGGATAGGACGGAGCTTTGACCGGCGTGTCGTCGTCGTATTCCGAATCGGATTCGGACATGCGAAAAAGCATTTCCTCCTGTTTTAAATGAAAACAAATCAACGTCAAATTACGACTATCTACAATCTCTATGGTCACTGATCTATGCCCACCAGCAAGAAATCTGCTTCTGCCATTGGCATCTATTAATAGACAACAATGGTTTCTATGGTTTCTGCCCACCAGTGGGCGGAGCAACCGGACCTTGTTGGTAAACAACTGGATTACCCCTATAGAGGGGTGCGGTGGAATAGTGGTAGGATTCTTGCCGCGCAACCGAAGGGTAACAGGTTCGAATCTGACCCTATAGCCGCTGTGTAGTGACCTCGGGCAAGTTGTTCAACCATGACTTGCTTCGTAGAATTGTAAATAACTAAACGTACGCTAACAACCATGCAACAACAACAACAACTACTACAACTACAACAACAATAATTATTAACATAGGACGTAAACTTCTACTGTAAGTATTAGGCATCTAGGTTCCACTTTTTGAGGGATTACCAAAGGGAAGGAGAAGGAGTAGAGACTGGACCCCAGGCCCGTCTTATACCTGTGTGGGGCCCCGGGCACCTGGCGGCCTGCGTGGCCCTAGATGTGAAGATAAAATGTTGACAAGCAAAAAAGGTCATTTCCAAACGTTCTTGAGTGTTGACAAGCAAAAAAGTTTGCGGGCGAAGCGGGGCCCCTAATTAAGGTGCGCGGGGCCACTAAGGTGCGCGGGGCCCCTAAGGTGCGTGGGGCCCCGGGCACTGTGCCCGATTTTTAACACGTAAAGACGGGCCTGCTGGGCCCTGCATTTTCGTCCAGGTTTACGCCAGTGAATAACAACAACAACAACAAACAACAACAATAATAATAATAATAATAATAATAATAATAATAATAATAATAATAATAATAATAATAATAATAATACGCCTGCATGGATTCAATATATGTATGAAAAGCAATGCTAAACCCATTCTATCGGTAGGGGACAAGACAAGTATCAAAGTTATTATTAAGCTCTGGGAAACAATTAAACTGACTGAGGAATCAAATTAAATTTAAGTAAAATTAATAAAGGACGCGAATTTGTAAGGTCTATACTTTCCGGTCTAGACGTAACAGTTTTCCGTTCCCTTGATGTTATAAGAAAGACAGAAAAGATGCATGTGCTTTGGCCACTGATAGAACAGACTCTTTGGACCAAATTCAGTTTTAGTTTTAGTTTTAGATGCTCGGGGTTTTCAGTTCTGGCTATCCGTTGCTAATCCACTCTTCAAACTTAGTTTGGAAAAGTTGCTCCTTACCCCAGAATGTCCGTGATTCAAGTTTTGTTCTTCCTCTCGACTGTTGTTCGAAAAGCAACTTCCTGTTAAGAATTTAAAGAGACAAAACTAAGAGATGGTAATGGAGAGAACCTTCACTCATCGAACCTAATATTATTCGGTTGCATACCAGGGGCATGGCAGATAGGGCAGATACCCTGGGCGCCACATGAAAAATGGGTGCTAAAGACTCTGTGACTTTGCTCTCTACACAGCGTAGAAAGAGAAGAAACTGAGAAAACTGACTTTGAAGAGGCACACCATAGACCAGTTCGCACTGAACCTACTGGACCGCTCTGAACAGTGGAAAGACCATCGCCGATCTTATTACGGCGTGGTTATTCCAGCTCGGAGGATTACGCGTCTCGGTGCGTCGAGCAATGGCATTAGCGCGGTATGTTTCTTGTCCTGGCGAGCCAGACCGAAGAGAGACAAACGGCGTCGCGTGATAATTTCTGTCACTAGTCTGTTTGGAGAGTTAGTCAGTAGTCAAACCAGCGAATGCAGAGTAGTAGTAGTCTTTCAGAGTCTAGTAAGCAGTAGTAGTAGTAGGAGTAGGACTGATAAATAGGATCTTACTGGACCGCTCTACAGTAAACCTTGTATCACTATTATTATTGTTATACCTTGATTCGAGTAGACGTCTTGCATGGCTGTGAGTTCGCGGGATTCAGTCTCTTCTGCGCTTTCCTTTCTTTTCTCTTTGTGGTTGTGAGACAGTAGCCTCTTGAAAGATTTGAACACATTAGCAGTTCTAGAATGCAAACACCGAACCAAACACGTAACGGTTAATGACATGGTTATGTCGTCCATCAGTTATTGCTAAGGGCAAGAGGCTATAACGATTAATATAAGCACAAGTTTTGTTCATCTTACAAACCAGTGTTTTATCCAGACTCCAGGCCTCATTGGGGTGGAGAATTGACTTTGCTAGAGGGAAAGAGACAGCTCAATGCAAAAGTGCTGAGATTTTTGTGGTTTTGGAGGGGAAAATTTCCCCCAACAGGCATGGATAAAACCAGTGGCGTAGCAAGGGGTTTGGGTTAAACCATTTGGCTGGCGAACACATTTTAAAATGAGTTTCTATGCATATTTTTATTTTGAGAAGCGATTTTGGGGGTCAAAATCCTCCTGGGCTACTTTGTTATAGAATGTAATAACACGGTGTAAGAGGTGACGACCCTTTTTTGCTTGTCAAGATTTTTTCGAAGTTGGTCACGGTCAAGACACCAAAATCCAACCCCCTCTTCCGAAATCCTGGCTACGCCACTGAATAAAAACACTGGTACAAACGGTCAGATATATTAAGTTTATTTTTCTAACTGTTTCCTGTAGGATAAAGATGGGTGTATTCAGTGGCGGCTCTAGGATTTGGCAAGTGAGGGGGTGTTGTGGTGGCAACTTCTAATCATGGGGGGCCAACCATTTGTTGTTTAATGTATGTAGCATTAAGTATAGGTCCCGACTGGGGGGCACTGGAGGGCCATACATTCAATAGGGGGCGCGGGGCCCCCCGGTGGAGCCTCCACTGGTTGTATTTCGTAGTAAAACGCCCGACCAACCTGGTACTCGTCTGGCTGTCGACGCTGGATTTCGACGCATGTAGCGACCGCGACTTGCATTTTGTCGTCTTCTTGAAAAAGGCCTCTGCGCCGTTTTCCGACGTCGGAACGGAGGACGGGGGTAGACCGGTTTCTTCTGCCGGAAACCGGAATCCTTCGGATGCGACGCGAATTTCAGGTACGGAGAAACTCTGACGCTGCGGGGCACGCGTACTTCCATCAGTTCCTCCGAATCTTCCTCTGGTACGGCACGATCAGCCAAAGACGAGGGAACAAATACGTGCTTTTCTTTGGCAACACTAAAAGAGGAGGATAATAATAATAATAATAATAATAATAATAATAATAATAATAATAATAATAATAATAATAATAATAATAAACTAGGTTATTGAATGCAGATGGTTATATCAGTGGTTTTCTACGCAGGCTTACTTATACTCCTAAACCACTTAAAATCACATTATTATATTATTATTATTATTATTATTATTATTTTATTAATTATTGTTATTGTTTTCATGAAAGATCTATTATTCGGACTTGACAGCAGAAGTCTTGCTGTCCTTCGTGTCCTGAGATCCCTTTGCTTTCTTAGGCCCTGCTGCCTGTCTCTTCGTGACAGCTTTCGTTGATTTTTGGAGCATTGCTTGGAGCAGCTTTCCCTTATCAGACTCCTTTCAATGTTCAACAAATGCAGCTTTGGCTTAGCTACTGTTTTTTCAACCAGTGACTGAGGCTTCTTTAACCATCTGCATTCAATCTTTGTTTATCGAGATGCCTTTGAATCCGTCTTTACTGTCTCAACTCGTTTCCTTGCAACGCATTTCTCTTTAATCATTCCTTGCAACGTCTCCTCAAGTTTTCTATCTAAACTCAAAGCATTTCTCTTTTAAAATTCTCAAAGCATTTCTTAGCTGTAACGTTCCAATAATAATAATAATAATAATAATTATTATAATAATTAATAATATAATAATAATAAAAATAATAATAACGATTTACTATACTAGTCGCCTCTGGATGATTTAGTAGCATTACCATCGATCAAGACTTGTTGTTGTTGTTTTATTATTATTATTATTATTATTATTATTATTATTATTTTATTATTATCAGTTCTCTCTTTGTCTTTAGTCCTTCTCTCTTCTTCTCTTCAGACTATGCTGATACATGGATTTAACTCTTTGTTTGTTCAGTTCAATGTTGTCTTTAGTTCTTGTTGCTTCTCTTATAACAGCTGTATACTTTAATCTTTGTCTTATGATCTATGTTTTTAAGACTAGATTTTCCAACTGGTGCTACAAAAATACATTATTATAATAGTAGTTGTATTATTATATATAGTTGTATTCTATATATTCTGCATAATGCACGACTTCTAACTTGATGTCGAGGGCGGATCCAAGATGAGGCTCCTGTTTGTACTGTTGGGTCTCCTCGGTGTAGGGAAGATCGAACTCAACTGTGTCCCAGTATTGATCGCGGATGAGTTCTGGATGTTCGGCATGCATTTCGTCCACCACAAGATAAGATATCTAACAGCGGTCAGAAGTAGTGGAAGATCGATAAGTAATAATAATATTGATAATGATAATGATAATAATGATAAAATAATAATAATAATAATAATAATAATATCGGTAGTAGTAGTAGTAATAATAATAATAATAATAATAATAATAATAATAATAATAATAATAATAATAATAATAATAATAATAATAACGACAACAATCTGATGGAAACTGGATTTAGTTGTTTATACTCGCCTGTAGATGTCGGTCTATCAAGCTGTTGATATCAAAATCGTCATCGTCTTCACCGAATGGATTTAACATCGTTTCTGCCACCTGTTGTTAAATGTCACTTAGATAAAGCAATCGTCTAAGGAATATAGGCCTATCGCAATTAACCCGCACTTTCTTAGTGTTAATGTGGCTATTTGATTTGAAATTACCATCTGCTCCAGTGATGTCCATGGGTCCATTTTTTTAAACCCAACCGATCAAGTCTCCAACCCAATCAAACCCATACCGGCAATAGGGTTACTTAACCCAAACCAACTCACGGTATTATGCATGGCATTTTCTTAAACCATGATTTATTTTCTAACCCAACCCACCATAAATATGGTAAAGTCTGAACCAATTCAACTCACGGGTTACCTCAACCCATGGTCATCTCCGATCTGCCCTGCGTTTTCAAAAGACCTATCATAAACGTTATATTTTAGTTTTTTCCAATAGAAAACCCTGCGTTTGACGTTGCCTAATGCTTTTGCGCAACGGTGTTAGCGCTAAGAACTTAAAACGTGTAACCTGAGCGCAGGGTTATTTCTAGGATTATCAATTGGAGGGTATTGGTAAATTCTGAAGGTCCTCTGCATGCCAAAAAAAGTCTGACAAGCAAAACACGTCACCCCATAGCTAATATTAGGGGGTGTTGGGGTGTCGGTCTCAAATTGGGGAGGGGGGATGTTGGCGGGGTGTTAGGAGGGTGTAAAAATATCCCTGCCTGAGCGGCATTTTAACTTTTAACGTTCTTTATATTATGTAGGCATGCAGTATCTTACCTTTAGCCATCCCATGTAGAAGAAAAACTGGAGAAAGGTGAAGAGCGGGAAGTACATATCGCCCAGGTGGCCATTATCCAGGTATTGTCTCCCCATGAGGCAAGAAAGAAAGAAGGTATAAACTGCAAGCGTCACCACCTAAGAAGAAATCTTGCCTTTTGAGCTTACCAGAATGTATCTGATGATTAATATGGATGTTAATCAAACTAGAGCATGTGGGCTATAAGATTGACTAAAAGACAAAATTTTTGACTGTATACATTAGGTATTAACCACTGGCGTAGCTAGGTTGCGGATTATGGGGTGGGGGTAGTCACATAGACGTCTTCGAGTAAAAAGACTACAAATAAATATCTATTCTGTTTCAATCATTCAATCACTTAACATACCCCCGAACAAAATTCTCGATGGTTTTATACAAATCCCATGGGGGCCTGACCCCGTACGCCAAAGGTGTCCACGCATGAATATCGTTAATGGATAATTGTATGATCGCCTACCTGAGTGTACACAAGTGGTATGTTGACCCAGTCGAAGTTGAGGAGGGTAAAACACTTTGCCCGATAATCGTTTATTTCCTATGCGAGAAAATTTTCAGATATAAAGTCGCTCTTACTACTGCATATAAGCAGGGTTATTTCTAGGATTATCAATTGGGGGGTGTTGGCATATTATGGGGTCTCCTGCAGAAAAAGTATTGTGTTTGAAATTGAAATAAACTGTTTCTGTCTGTCTTTGTGCAAATACGAATAATTAATTAATTAATTAATTAATTAATCGAGATGAATCTCTCTCTCTCTCTCTCTCTCTCTCTCTGGCTGTCTCTCTCTGTCTGTCTCTCTCTGTCTCTGTCTCTGAGTTTTGACTCTCTCTCTCTCTCTCTCTCTCTCTCTGTCTCTGTCTCTGTCTCTGTCTCTGTCTCTGTCTGTCTCTGTCTCTCTCTCTCTCTCTCTCTCTCTCTCTCTCTCTCTCTCTCTCTTACATCGATGAGAGTTTTGACTGCGAAGTCGTCTTTGACGATCCCCTCTTTTCTGGCTCGCGTGACCAGCGCAGCTGCCCAGGCGAGAGGAACGAAGAATTTGTTGTACGGTGTCTTCAGGTTTTCCATAATCTGTTCCTCGTTCGGCAACATAAGCCCTGGTCAGTGGACACGTCAAAAGAAAACCCGAATCTCAGTTTATCAAACAAGTCGCGGGCATAGCCTACCTAGGGTATTTGGCGCCCACGGCAGGGGGTTAGAAAATTAAATTAACAGGTGAACAAATCTTTAATTAACAAATCATGACATTTTATTGACCAGGGATTAATCAAAACTGTAGATGCACTTTCTTGATTTTGCAGATGCGAACTGGTCTATGATGTGCCTCTCAGAGTCAGTTTACTGAGTTTCTTATCTTTCTACGCTGAGTAGAGAGCAAGACCACACAGCTTTTTGGCATCGCCTTCAAGTGGCGCCCAGGGCATCCGCCCTACCTGCCCCTACCCTTTGTACACCACTGAAACAAATTTTAAACTTTTAAAGCGACAAAACATTCCTCAAATTTTTTACTCTGTGGAAGATGAATGGGACAGATACAATATTTTCTTACCATGAGTTTTTTCCCTCTCAAAATGCGGGGGCGAACCTGGGGATCTAATAGAAGTTCACGCCGTTGATACTGACCGGCCTCTGTCATGTGTCTCCACTTGGGAAATCTCTTCTTAACAGGTGGACTTATGGAGGCCGTTGTTATGACGTACGACAGGCACATGTATCGCATGATCGTCCGGCGCATGAGTCTGGCGCGTTCGTTGTGGCCGAACAGGTGGGCGGTGACGTACATCGCCATTCCGCCGGGCCACGGCAGCGTCCGAAACTTCTCCCACCACTGGTTGGCCACGTGGGTGACGTAGAAGCCGAGGACGAAGGCGACCGGGATGAGGTTGCTGAACTGGGCGCAGTATTCGGACATCTTCTCGAAGTATCTGTCCGACAAAACGTCGACGTTAACTTGGATGAAAAGTGGGGGGAACCAGTGTTTCATCCAGACTCCAGGCCTTTGGGAAGGAGGGAATTGACTTGGCTGGAGGGGGGAAGAGGCGCAGTTTAACGAATGGGTGACGGGGAAAAATATTAGCCATAAAGGGGTTGGGACCCCCAATTTTTCATCTAGGTTTGCGCCTATGGTAAGGATTTTCAGTCGCCTTCGCATGTCTAATTAAGGAGGATTAGCATCTGATGTCAAACAACGAAAGAAGATAGCTATAGCGATGCAATCTATCCTAGGTTCTTATCTAGACTACATACAGCACAGCAGAGGCGGTTCCAGGTGGGGGATGAGTGGGGATGCATCCCCCACCAGACTTTTTAAAGCTTGTGAAACTTATTTTTGGGCAAAAGTCTTGTCAAACTACGAGGAAAACTGCGGATGAACTTTTTTGCTTGTCAACCTATTTTTCGGTAAAAGTGTAGTGTAAAATTAGGGTGAAAATCCCCTTTGCCAGCCTTTTCCGGCAAAGTTTATTGATTTTTCCTTCTCTTTTCATCCCCCCACCAACTTCCTATGAATTCATTTCCTTCCCCCAACCAAGAAATCCTGGAACCGCCACTGACATACAGTATTATTCGCTTTTTGTGAGGATGAAATAGTTCTAGATACCGTTTCTGAGTGGACGTGAGAGAGAATCGATAGATGAAACTGAGGACGAAATAGGCGACGGCGAATACGGCAAACTCCTTCCAAAGTATTTTGTACAAACTGCCTCTCCACCTAGAAATCAAGCGATTACTATACGCACACAATACTGTCTAAACTTCTAAAGTAGCGGCTCTGTCCGGAAAAACTGGGGGCGGCGGCATGCAGTAGTCAATTAGTCAATGACCGTCAACTTCCCAACTTTTAGAAAACTGAAAAAGTCTGACGAGAAAAAGAGGGCGTCCACTTTTATCGGGGTAGGGACACAGCTGAAATTGGGGGGTGGGGTGGGGGCTATAGCCCGCTTAGCTCCATCCTAGAACCGCCACCGACTGTCTATACTCTTTTACTTTTTATTTCTTACTTCCAACCAGTAAAAGCTCAAATTATAAAGAATATGTTTAGGCCTATTTTTAGCGACAAACTCTGCTACGTTAACTCTAAGCTCTGCTTAAGCACAGACTTGGGCGAAACATTGTGGACCCAGTACTATAACTTTTCCCATCACCAGCATAGCCTCTCAAAACGTTGTGGGGATGGGGGTCGAGCCTAGCGAGGCATAGACTTCTATTAGGCCTCTAGGCTAAAGCCCCCACTTTTCAATAGGCTACCCCCCGATTTGGGTGTATAATTATAATGTGATTGCGGGGCATAAATCTCTAAAAACTTTAAAAATCTAAAAAAACATAATTTTTTTTTAGGTAGCCTGATTTAGGGGGCATATATACCGATATACCCCGTCGCTACGCCCCTGTAGGCTACCATAGGGAAGGGGAAGGTATATGGGGTTGGACCCCCACTTTTTCATCCAAGTTTAGGCTACGCCAAAGGACCTGATGGCCTAATATAAGTTTATACGAGAAGACATCGATTACCTAATCAGTAATTTGAAGAAGCAGTTGAATTTGGCAGTTGCCACTTTCGCGGAATATGACACCGTCATGGTTGATTAGCGCGGCTTCTGTCTTGCGTTCACTTTGATCAAACAATAGCTTTAGTTCGTTCCAACTCAATACTCGGTCTCGTATTGGGCTGCAGACCTGAAATACGACCAGAGAATGATTATTACTGGTATGTTAATTTATTATTATTATTATTATTATTATTATTATTATTATTATTATTATTATTATTATTATTCTGCTTCCACTCTTTGATTTTAAGCCCATGTTTTGCTAAGTCTCTTAGTCTTTTATTATGGCGAAATAGTATATTCCAGACAGGGATATTTTTACACCCTTATAACGCCCCTCCCAAATTTGAGACCGACACCCCCAACACCCCACCATCTCAACTATGGGATGACCTTTTTTTGCTTGTCAGCCCAGGGGACCCCAGAATTTACCGACACCCCCCAAATTGATAATCATAGAAATAACCCTGATTTCAGATGTCCACAATTTCAACCCATAACTGATGCATGGAATTTGGTTGATAGATTGATTGATTGACTGATCGATGTTTTACCGAGTGAGTTGTTAAACCACTGCCAATCAATGGCGCGACCAGGATTCAGAAATAGGGGGGGTGGCACATCGACATTTTCAGGTCTTCAGATGAAAAAAAATTGACGAACAGACGTCGTCGCGAAAATCTCCAGTGCTTTTAACTCATTTCGTTCATTCTCACATTATCATACCCCCCAATTGCTTAACGGTTTTGCACAAGCCCCACGTCAAGTCCCAGCTCAAATAGGGAGGCCGGTCCCCCTCCCCAGCCTCCTCCGGTGGCTAAGCCAATAGGCTACTGCCAACAGCAAAAGCGAGCTCAAACCTATAAGGTAAAAATTCCGACATATGAACTAGACGATCGATTTGGCTCATTTGGGAACAACATTATCCCTCGTGCATTAGAGCTGGTACTATTAAAGCGCACAATAGGCGTTATGTTAGAGCTGGTGCGGCGATTTATCGCTCTCAAAATACATATCAAAATAATATGATTTCTTGAATAAATGATAATAATATAATGAAATTTACACGTGGACGTGTGGTTTATAACACATTATTTTTTTTTTTTTATTATTTCACTGCTACAACAACAACAACAACACCACCACCACCACCACCTACTACCTACTACTACTACTACAACAACAACTACTACAACAACTACTACTATTTGATAACTACTACTACTATTTGATAACTTACCAAATATTTCGGCTGATTGGCGATCAGATGAAAAGCCAAATCAAAACACTATCTATAACTTTAGCCAAGATAATTATAAGGCCTAGGTCCTATAGGCCTATCTAAAAATCTGCTGCAGATAATTATTGTTGTAATAATCCAGAGATGATCTAAATCAGAACGCAAGAGAGAGAAACTCAACCGTTCGCTGTATTAGCCCCCCTTTCCCCCCCCCCAATTATCGTAAAGTGAAAGAACCTCGAGAGTTTGAACAGAATAATAGTTCATGTTTATTCATCATTCATTTTCAGTAAATTAATTATACGCTACGGGCTTCAATTGGGGTTCTTATTCCGAATTAGCGTAGGATCTCACCTGAGTCGGCCCTGTGGCTAAGACCCTCTAGCCCTGCAGATTTATGAAAGAACGTGAAATTTGTGTCACCCAGGTAAACGAGGCGGAGAAACAAATCGAAAGTCTGGTCACAACGGTCATCAGCGCCTGCATCTACTCAAATGGGTGAAATCTTCCCAGGGGAGTGCATGCGAGGCTCTAGGCTTATTTGAACGCCCCAATGGAACGGGCGAATTCACAGCAATCTTAATCCCCCTAGTCATGCTGTGACTTAGGCCTATTCAAACAATGATGACAAATTGTTGCAATGGCTCGTTTGATCAGGGGCGTAGCGACGGGGGGAGGTATATCGGTATATATACCCCTCCCCCCCCAAAATCAGTCTACCTTAAAGTTTTTTATGTGATTTACATGTGGTTATATGTGATTTTTATGGTTTATGTGGTTTATAGTTAAGATTTATACCCACCCAAAATATTTATACCCTCCCAAATCAAATTCCTGGCTAGGCCCCTGCGTTTAATGCCATTTAGAACCCTTACGCACCAGTAAACTTAATAAATTGGCTAAGTATGCCTATTCTCATAGGCGGATTTTATTAAAGGCTAGGGTAGGCTTAAGCCTACCCAACTAATCCCACCAAAACAAAAAAAGTTTTTTCCATCAACACCAGGATCTGTCGCGTGCTGGATGGCACCCCAGACCCTCATGCTAGCCTACCCAAATATTAAACTCTAAATCCGCCTATGCCTATTATAAACATAGAAGTAGGCCTATTAAATAACAGCAACAACAACAACATCAACACGACCTATTCTAAAAGCTATCGATGAACCTGCATTTCAAAAGGCCCTGGCATACTTCGGTTCCATAGCCAAGGCAAGATTTCTAGGCGCAAATGGCCTGAAGGCTTAGAAGAAAGATATTATATGATAGAAATACATATTCGTCAAGTGTGGACCTTTCCATGCCAGTGTTAATGATTTCTGCTTTTTATATAGGCTATAGGATTTGTCTATCTCAGCAAATCCGTTGCCAATTAATTGGCATAGCACCACTGGTGGTCTTTCACCTCTACCTTGGCCCATTAGTTGCCATAACAATCGTGCAAGTCGTAAGATTTAAACCTGTGAGGTAACCGTAGCAAGTGCTTGACACAGTTTGTATTTTTATGATTGGCCAACGATAGTCACGTTTTTGCAGGTGCTTGGAACGATTTTTAAGCCTTATGATTGGTTGATCTAAATGGCAGTGGCAAGTGCTTGACACAATTTTTAATTTTATGATTGGTCTAAAAATTGTTTCATAGTCTTTGTTTATTTCGCTGAGCGCCATTTTATTAAAGTTTATTTTCATATTTTTGCGAATAAATAATAAAATAAGTGAAAATGCCTCGCGAAATAATCACTTTGCAGCTCGGACAGTGCGGCAATCAAAGTAATCGGTTTAATTAATGGATGTTGTGCGATTTTCTATTTGTGTGAAGCATTGGCACTGATATAGCGCCTATATTTAAATAGCTTTATTATAGCGTCAAGTTTAGACTTGTTGATTGGAATGAAATTTGTAATAAATGCTATAGCGCTACTCTTGGCTGAACACTAAACGTGTTTTATTTTGTTTGTCCAGTATTTTGAATCATTTAGAATAATTATGCACTTTTATAGCACCATTTTATGCCCTTGGCATCAATCGATGGTGCTCCAAATCGTAACCAGTCAGTGGGAGGCATCAAGGCAGGACATGGAGGAAAAGCCAATTGAAAGAGATGAGTTTTTGGGTACTTTCCGTTATCCGGACCCCAGTGAAGTGTAATGGATTTTCGGTCGGGAACCTAACCATAACCCTAACCCTAACGCCTCTCTAGCCAAGTACACCATCTTTTTACTGGGGTCCGGATAACGGGAAATAACCAGTTTTTGTCTTGATTTGAAAGTGCTAAGTTCATTGGAAGATCTGACTTGCAGATGAAGAGAGTTCCAAAAACCTTGGGCCTGCCACAGAAAACACCACAGAAAAATCTCTGGCCAGTTTTAGTTCTAGTTCTGAGTACATCTCACTTTACTTGAATGTGCCAAACCTGTTGCTTAAGTTGTTTTTTTTAAAACTTTCAGTCGGCATGGAATTTTGGAAACAACTCTGTGCCGAACACGGAATCAATCCAGGTTCGCTTAGCATATGTTGAAATTCAAGTAATTTTTAGAAATTGTTAATGCATGGGTGATCTGTGATGGAATAAGCAGTCTTAGTAATAGTCTGCAAGTATGCCTGATTATACATTCACGCTCATACATGTCAACGGCCTTATCTGTAGTGTATTGTATTGTATTGTATTTGTTTATTATATTGTATACTGGACTATTTATATAGCACCGTAAGCATAGCATAACCAAAAACAAGGGCGCTTTACAGGGGGTATGACTCCTGTGCTTCATCATTTGCAAAGTTTTTTTGTTCATGCTACAGTTTTGTAGCTAGTTTTTTTATGTTTCAGAGGGAATTTTGGAAGATTTTGCAACTGAAGGAACCGATCGAAAGGACGTGTTTTTCTACCAGGTATTTTAAAATCCCTTATAAATGGTCTTGGATTGGTAGTTACTTGTTTGGTGATGCTAGATTAGGTTTAAGCACCGTGGTGGAATTTGAATGTGCTCGAATGACAAGTGAGCACAGGGAGTCTTAAATCAGGCTGGTTTTGTGTGGGCCAGTTCTTTGGAATTCAATTCCAGCGTCCCTCCACTGTCCATACCACGATCAAACAGCTCGTTCTCTGTCAGAATTTACTTCACTTTCTTGCAACATCTCCACAGGTTTTTTATCTAATCTCAAAGCCTGTCTCTTCAAAAATCATCCATAGCCACAGCATCCCAACCATGATGCCTCTGTGGATAGACCTTTGCCTGGTTGACCCCAACCTTTTGGCCATGGCTATTGTAAATTTAGGTTACATGCCTTAGAATAAGCAGATACTTAAGTGCCGTTGTCTTTTCTTTATTTATGTTATGTTACGGCGCTATATAAATAGTCCAGTATACAATACAATACTACGGTACTACTTTAAAAATTTCTGTTTAAATTCACAAAATTTTGACAACTTGCTTACATGTACATTGGTTTTAGGACAAGCTTTGTTTTTTGTAATGCAACATGTATTTTTGCTTAGCTACGATGCTCATTCTTTTGTTCATTCAAAATAATTATTTATTTATGCATATAAGGAATGATTTTTGTATCTTTTTATGTATGTATTTAAAGCTGGAGATGTATTGATATTCTATCCAGTTAGACCAGTAATTTTTAGCCTTCATGTAATTACGTATCTCTGAAACAAGTATAAGAGTGCGAAGTAGCCCCTACCAGTCTTGAGTACCTTATATGAGGATAACAGTTTATGCTCCGTAATATATTGAAAAATTATAAACCAACATACTTCTGTTCTGTCACAGATTGTGCACATGCCAGAAAGTGGAATATTTCTTTTAGAATTTATAATTTATTGCAAACATTTCTAAAGTATCTGTACAATGTCCATTGTAATAAAAGTTTTAAAACAGACTTTGTTTTCAGGTCATTCTGCGTACCCCGACAACGTTCCTCAAGTACCCCCCCCCCCCAAGGGGTACAGGTACCCCCGGTTAAGAACCACTGAGTTAGACGATTTGAACTTACTGGACAAAGTATTGTGAATCTTAACCCCTTAACTGGGGATCCCGGATATATCCGTCCATTTTACATTGAGTTACAGTTAAATACATGGTTAAGGGGTTAATCAATACTTGTTTGGTTTCAATGACCTTAGGCCGATGATGAACACTACATTCCAAGGGCCGTTCTGCTTGACCTTGAGCCGAGGGTCATCAACTCCATCATGAACTCAACCTACGCTAACCTCTACAACCCAGAAAACGTTTACGTTTCCAAAGATGGAGGTGGCGCTGGAAACAACTGGGCTCAGGGTTACCACCAGGTGAGGGCATTAGTGATTATACTTCAGGTGAGGGCAATCGTGGTTATCCTCAGGTGATAGGTATATATACCCTCCAAATCAGTCTCATAAAGTTTTTATTATTTCATGTGGTTATATGTTTATATGGTTTTGTGGTTTATAGTTAAGATTTTACCCACCCAAAATATTTAATCCCAAATCAAATTTGACCGCTTGGTTATCCCTCAGGTGAGGGCATTAATAGCTGCTCATCAGTTATTATCACATGATTTGTGTTATAAGTTTGACGATTTGAATGTTGCCGCTTTGTTTCTTAGGGCGAACAGTTATACGAAGAAGTGTTTGACATAATTGACCGCGAGGCGGATGGAAGCGACAGCTTGGAAGGCTTTGTAATATGCCATTCCATTGCTGGTGGAACTGGATCTGGAATGGGATCCTACATCCTGGAAAAACTCAACGATCGGTAGAACAGTTTGTGCAATAATAGTTACTCTTTTTGACTCTTTTTGACTCTTTTTGCAGTTGCAACGATCTTTGGGAGTTAGGAATTTTGCCTAAATGTTTTTATAATATTAATGATGTTTCTTAATATTATTAAAATATATCAGGTCAGGTCTTTGTCCTCCAGCTGTGCCCAGCTATCGACTTCTCCATGACATCTCTCCAAAGTTCTCTGTCCTTTGCTATTTCTTCCGAGGTCATTCGGTGTCTTCCGTCAGTTTTTCCGTTGGGATTCAGCCCTGCCATGTTCAGATCCTCTTCCAATCCGTCTAAAATTTATGGTTTCACGTAATCTCATAAGCGAGTGATTTGGAGATTCGTTTCTCAACTCTGCTTTAGATTTCCGAAAAAACTGATACAGACGTACTCCGTGTTTCCGAACCAGGATGAAATCTCGGATGTCGTTGTCCAGCCGTACAACTCGCTTCTTACCCTGAAACGCCTGACTCAGAATGCGGATTGTGTGGTAGGCTTAAAAGAAAATTCGCCATATCTTAATTATCGACTTGTGTAATTAATATTATGTTTTTGGTTCAGTTCTACTAAAACTTCAGAAAGACTGGCAGATTACGACCCGGGTATTTACCGACGGTGAAAGTTTTGTTGATGACTGTTAGTAATAATATCGTGTGGATGGAAGAAAAATTATTATAGTGTTTAGCTGAACAAACCTGATAAACTAGTTTTTTGAGAGAGTATTGCAAAAGACATTGATAAGGTTAAAAGTTTGCCCTAATGATAGTTTTGTGTATATTTCTGATGTTTTTGGTTGTTGTGGTTGCTAGCTTTGACTTACTTGCTTTCTTTCATTTGAGTTGTGTCCTGTTTTGACAGGTTGTCCTGGACAACACGGCGTTGCATCAGATTGCCGCCGAGCGGTTGCACATGAACAACCCAACGTTTGCACAGATCAACCACCTGGTGGGCTTACTGTGAAACTTCAATTAAATAATAACATAAATAAATAATTAATTAATACAAACTTGCTTTTATGCAAATTATGACAAAGAATTACATTGCAGCTTTTGAAAGACAGGAGTTACATCTCCCCTCATCTGTCTGTCTGTCTGTCTGTATGTATGTATGTATGTATGTATGTCTCTGTCACTATTTCTTATTGTGTGATTGCTACAAATGTATTTAATTTTCTGCAATTCTTGTCAATTTTGAATTATTTCACGTTGTACTTGCAGGTGTCAACGGTGATGTCCGTTTCCACGACGACGCTGCGTTACCCCGGTTACATGAACAATGACCTGATTGGCCTGATTGCTTCCCTGATACCCACCCCAAGACTTCACTTTCTAATGACTGGCTATACACCATTGACAACCGACGCACAGGTTAGAAAATGCCTTGCTTCAATACCCGTTGGTGTCTATAGGGGTATCCAGTGTTTACCAGCAAGGTCCGGTTGCTCCGCCCAGGTTAGAAAATTGTTGTCTTAATAGATGCCAATACCCATTGTTGTCTAGATTGACCATAGAGATTGTTTGAGTTTGCCTCCTCCTCCATTCATCTCTGTCTTGTGTGGATTTGTACGCTTCATGTATTTATGTCCATGTTGCACCATTTTTTAGCATTGTCTATCCATTCTTTTCATGGTCTTTCTCTGATGTTTTTTGCCTTCCATTACTCCGAGCCTGATCGTTTTTATCATCCTTTTGTCATTCATTCTGCAGATATGACCAAATATTTGGAGTTTTCTTGCAATGACTGTTTGGATGATGTCTGTTCTTATTTTCGTTCTTTGTTTTGCCTTTTTGTTGTTGATCTTATCAAACAATCTGATTCCTACAATGTTTTAATTAATGCTGTAATAGACAGGAACCAACCTTCCAGTTCAAAGTCAGTTATTGTCAGTGGATATTTTATTTATTCATTTATTTTATTTTATTTTAAGGTCCCAAGCGTTAGAAAGACTACAGTTCTGGATGTGATGAGGCGTCTCTTGCAGCCAAAGAACATGATGGTTTCTACTGGTTTAAATCGCCAAGGCAACCACTGTTACATTTCAATACTTAACATAATTCAAGGAGAAGTGGATCCAACTCAGGTTATTTGTGTTTTAAAAAAAAAAATTGTTACGAAAGTTTCAATGAGTTTCAAATGCAACATGTGTATTTATCTATTACCGTTGTTGAATACCCGCTTTTTCTTGTGAAGTTTGTTAGAAATAACTAAAGTTTTAAATGTGCAATTCTGGTAGCGATTTTTTATCAGGTCGTCCAGTTTGATGTTCATTTTACTACCCACATTTTCCCTGTTGATTTATGCCCTGATGTATTGCATCCACTTCTGATATGACTCGTTTTCCTCTACATCAGTGGTACTTAACCAGGGGTACTAGTTCCCCTTGAGAGTACTTGGAAGGACTTTGTAGATGTATCTCTGAAAATAAAGATACTGTATAAAAAAGACCACTTTCTAGCATGTCCACAACCTGTGACATGTTGCAGTATAGTTTTTTCGATATATTGGGGACCATAAAAACTTTTGTTCTCATATGAGGTCGGCTGATAGGGGGCACTTCCCCGCTGGTACTTGTCTCGGGGGGGGTTGCGTATTAAGGTTAAGAACCACTGCTCTACATTATTGGTAGAGTGACGTATATTGTGTTTCTTGTAGGTTCACAAAAGCCTGCAGAGAATAAGGGAACGTAAGCTGGCGCAGTTCATACCGTGGGGTCCTGCCAGCATCCAGGTGGCGCTGTCGCACAAGTCGCCCTACGTCCAGTCAGCCCACCGTGTCAGTGGCCTTATGCTGGCAAATCACACAAGTATCGTCTCGGTACGTCCGTTTAAATTGCATTGTTGATTTCGATGATTTCGTTTGGGTCTTTCGGTTCAAATCTGTAATAGAGCGTGGTCTAGATTGGAGTGAATTCAGAAATGGAATAGTAAATAAAAGTGTATGTTAAGCAAGAGATTGGTAACCGGAAAACCAGAAACCTTATAGCAGTGTTTTATCCGGGCCTGTCAAGGGGAGATTCCCCCCAAAAATCTTCCTAAAAATCACAGCACCGACACAAATTTTTGCATTGAACCATGTCTTCCCCTCCAGCCAAGTCAATCCCCCCTCCAAAGGTCTGGATTTTGGATAAAATACTGCCTTATGGTAGTTTTGTGTCAAAGTTGGAGTTTAAATTCATTCATTGTACTGTACCATCAACCTATTATCAGCAGTGATCTCAATGTGTCATAAGTCAACTGAACACACATTAAAGCAGTTGATGGGGAAGTTTATATCTAAAATGATCTTATTTAGTTTCTGGAGGGTTCATAGGCCATTACACTGTCATTACAATGACTGTTGAATATTTACTATATATCATAAAGTAATGCTGTATTCTTCTGCCTGTGTTAATCCCTTAACTGGGAACCCCGGATATATCCGTCCATTTTACATTGAGTTACAGTTAAATACCCAGTTAAGGGGTTAAACTATTATGTATATTGATAAACACTGGCTTTTCAGTTATTAAAGTTGTGCTGTTATTTGATTTTGACTGTCTAAACCTGGTACTAGGATATCATTACTATGTTTATTTTTGGATATTTTAGTCATTGTGTTATCATCCTACAGGTTGTTGTTTAGATCTATTTTAAATTCTTGTTTTGCAAAGTGTGTTAAGTAATTTGTATTCCTTCCGTTTCGCAGCTTTTCGAGCGCTGTATAAAGCAATACGACAAACTGAGAAAGCGCGAGGCCTTTTTGGACCAGTTCAAGAAGACGGCGATATTCCAAGACAACTTGGATGAATTTGACGCATCGCGTGAAGTGCTTCAGCAGCTGATGGACGAGTATAATGCGGCAACATCACCGGATTACATCAACTGGTGTGGTGGTCAATCAGTAAGTGATATAGATACATCACCAAGCTTTGAATTGCAGGCATTTGATGATTTTACAAATATACCATTGTATTAAATGATTGCAATGACCAGTTGTAGGAGAGGTGAAGGTTGGCTTTTTCAGTTTCAAAAGGCATTAGCTGAATGGGGGAAAATTCCTTACACTTAGCAAAGTATTTTCCCACACCATTGTCCTCTTTAGCATTTGATGATGCAGAAACAACCCAGGTACTTTTGTTGTACAAGGTTCTGAGCTTTGGACCTCACGACTAGCAGGCCAAGCATAGTAATCACTAGGCCACCATGCTAGAATGTTAACACGTCTGTGTTAATAATAGCTTTTAATTGTACACGTTTGTCCAAAAGTTTTTTAGAGTTAAGTGCCGTGGCGGTTCCACGTGGGGGATGAGTGGGGATGCATCCTCCCACCGGACTTTTTATTTTGCTTGTGAAACCTATTTTTGGGTAAAAGCCTAGTAAACCTACGGGGGTAAACTGAGGATGACCTTTTTTGCTCGTCAACCTATTTTTCGGTTAAAGTGTAGTAAAATTAGGGATGAAATTCACTTTTTCCAGGCTTTTTCGGCAATGTTTATTGATTTTTTCCCTTCTATTTCCATCCCCCCTCCACCAACTTCCTATGAATTCATTTCTTCCCCCCCACCAAGAAATCCTGGAACCGCCACTGGTGAAGTGAATTCATTGTTGTGTTGCTGGTGATTAAAAAAAGTACTGATCTTACGTTACGGTTTAATTGTGAGGTCTTCGTAAATCTTATGGTTTTCTGTTTGCACAGGCCAATGTCTAAAGGTCTTGGCTGTTGACTTCAAGTGACTGATTTCCAGTCACTTCAGTTATTTTCTAATCCAATGTCCAAACAGAAGCATACACATTCATTTGAACGCGGTTTATACATGTTACTAAGAAACTTTTGAAGGAACTGTAAGATTCTGAAGTATTATTTTCCAGTTTCATTTGTTTATTTTCAATAAAGTCTTTTTTTGCGGAAAAACAAAACCAAGGTGTGCTTTGTCAGAACGACGTGCCTGTTTACTGTCATGTTAATACCAGTTGCACCTGAACAAGTACAAAGTACGATCAATGAGACAATACAAGCTGTTTATACTATAGCCTGAAATATACGTACAAGCTTAACCAACCCTATGCTTTCAAGTTAAGCTGACACAAAACAGCTATTTTGCTGGAAGAAACTTATCTTTATAATAAATCAAAATCAAGTATTTGAGAAGACAAAAGTTGTCTTGTTTTAAAGAAATTGTCAGTTTAATAATAATAAAGTTATACTTGTGTGATAACAGTAATTACCATGATCCAGGGATATTTTTACGCCCCCCCCCCAATTTGAGGTCAACCCCAAAATTTGGTAATGTGACAATGGTATGCATACAAAATGCATACTAATTAGCTCTGGACACCCCCCAAATTCACAATCCTAGAAATATCCTTGCCGTGATTATAGCATACACATATACATTATACACATCATAAATAAATCATTGATACGGTTTTCATCTTGTGCAACACTAAGGAATAATGCTAACAGTTAAATTTAAAATCAAGTATATTGAGAAACCATGAACCAAATGCATAATATTAAAGTACTTGACAGCTGACAACTATTGTGTACAACACAAGTCAAGTTCACTTTATGGGTGCATTACAAAAATAACGGTTTAAACAAGAAAAATCACAGATGCATTGATTGTTCAAAACACGTTGTCGCTGTCGTGTGTTGTCCAAGACATTGCAGTGAAGTCATGTAACAAACTGCAGTTCCAAAAGCATTAGTAAGCATTTCCACAAAATTTACAGCCGTGTGATTGATTGGTTGATTGAAATGGGGTCAAGTGATCATTTCCTATAAGTGATTGCCTGAGCTTCACCGTTAACTGTTTTTGATTTTAGAACTCCGTTTTCTTCGACCGTGACTGTCTTAACTCCGTCTTCCACAACCCTGCAAACATTTACGACCGTCAGTAAAATCTGCAAAAAAAGCCACTTGCAAACAAACGATGCATGCATGCGTACTTTCGAAACAGTTTCGATTTCATAAAGCAGTCACAATCCTGATTGTTTGTAGGTGTATTTTTTCCTTCTTTATGTTTTGCCCTCTGTCAGAGGGTTAACGGTCATTTTCCTTCATTCTCTCTATCTGCTGCTGCTTTTTAGAGCTCCATAATTCTTTGTATTTGTCCAGTCAAAGATGTTGTCCATCCAGCTTCTTCTCAGTCACTCCTTTCCCCATATTCCTTCTATTCTTCTACCTTATATTATATTATTATTGGCGGTAGATTTCTGGCCGAACCTCTCATGACGTGACCAGCATAGGAAGCTTTTCTTCGTATTATTTCCAGTTTTCCACATTGCTCTTGTTTTGCTTCTTTCTATGATTCTGTCGTTTGTTACCTTGTCCATCCAGCTGATTATTTTTTAACACCTGAAAATAGAGTTTTTTATTTGTTCATACTTGTGATCACTTTTGTCATTACATTACCGGTACATTACATTACAGTCTGGTAGTCGTAGTAATCTATAGACACTAACGTTTTAGTTACGATACGATTTCCGTTGCGAATGACAGTTGACGTGGACGATGATCGTGCATTTGCGGGAGCCGATGTTGAGTGCCATCTGTTGATAAGAATGATCAAACTTCAAATCAGTACTTCATAAACTCAGATTAAGAAAAGAAAACACATTTACAGTTACTAGCTATTGAATTTTCATTTAACAATCTGCCAAATTTCAGTCACTTGGACCACATACACATGTACATATACAGTACTTGGACCAGGTACACATGTACATAATATACAGTGTAGCTAAGCTTAAATGCACTGCAACAGTGCTGAGAAGAGATGCTAAACAAATATCCTGTTACATTATACTATAACAGTGTATGATTTTTGGAACATTAATAATAATGATAATTTATTTTGCATCTTGCACAGACCAAAATCAAAGAAGAGGGTTCTGAACAAAATAGCACCAAGATGTGATTTGTTTCATTAAGAAGTGTTGGTTTAAGTCACTAAAAAAGACTGTTTTGAAGCCAATACTTTACTGAGGAAAATATTAAAATAACGGTTGATTATTTAATTGACAAAAATGTCTATGAAGGCCATTAACCCCTTAACTGGGTGCCCCGAGTAATGCTCGTCCATTTTACATTGAGTTACAAATAGTTGCCCAGTTAAGGGGTTAAAAATTGATGATTTTTGTCGCATAATATTTTTGCCTATTAGGCAGATTAGCCTATATGTGCAAATGGAGATAGTGTTTTTTAGTAACTGGCATTGCGTAGATTGTAATACAACCTGGAAAGATTCACACAGTAAAGCTAAAGCTTGGGAGATTGTCAAATCTGGGTACAACTAGTTTCAGCAAATTTTGGTGCTCTAAAGTTGAAAACCAATAAAGTCTTGTCATAATTTTGAAAGGTTGACTATGAGTTCATTGGCAACATTCACGCGAAATTTCATCCAATCAGAAGGGGTTTAAATATGAGTGAATTTAAAAAGTGAACCATGTGGCATAGACTGGTTCAAATAGTAATGGAAAGTCCAAAATGAAGTCACCAGGAGATGACAAAAGCTTGAAAGCCATTGCCCACAAACAATTATGTTGCAGACCCTATTGAACCACTCTAAACCTTGTTATTATTATTATTATTATTATTATTATTATTATTATTTACACCACAAGAAGAGGTGCTGTATACTTCAGTACTATGTTACTTACTGTTGAAAATGAATTTCAAATTTATATATAGAAAACTATACCTCTCCCTATAGCAATCAATCACTGCATGGTAATAATACAAAGTAAAGCACAAGACATACTTTCAATCAATCAATCAATCAACTTATATAGTGCCACTATAATAATGCCCAGGGCATCAATAACATTCAAAAAGCAGACTAGAAGCTCACACTCCCACTTTAACAGATCTCTGAAAGTAAACTGGTCTTTTTGAGGCATGGATTTGGAGCACCATCAATTGATACCTTTGAGTAGTAGAACTGGTGCTATAGAAGTTTATAAATAATGATAAAATAACTTTAAAAGTAACGACAGACTTGAAACAGTAAAAGTCACATCACGTGATAAAAATTACCCGGAATCCAATGTTCCGAAACCGTTCCCAGAGGTTGCTCCAAAATTGCTGAAGAAACTGTGCGAGTTGGTAAAATTGCTACTGAAATTGCTATGGCCACGAGGAAATCCTCCAAGATCTACAAGTAAATACCAAGATCTCGTAGATTTCAACAGAACAGACAATGATTCTACTAAATAATAACAAGGATTATACTGAAACAAAATGATTCAAGCTCAATGACACAATAATTGACATGTCAGCATTGTTAAAGCGCTTTGATTTTGGTATTTAACTATGTTACAGTGCTATATAAACTGTCCTGGAATAATAATAATAATAATAATAATAATAATAAGTACTACACTAGCAAAACCATAATGACCAGTTCAACGTTTGATTCTTCACATTGTGAATGGTCTAACGTGCATTTGCATTAACATTAACAGCAATGTAATAATATTCTAAAATAATTATTTCACCTGAGTCAAAGAAGTCTTTGAACGGGTCTCGGCCACCAAAAAAGTCCTTGAAAACTTCAAACGGATCTCGATGGGAGAACCTCGTATTGAAGCTTCCTCCTGCTCCAGCTCCAGGCTTTTCTTTTCCATATCGGTCATAGTGGGCCCTTTTGTCAGCTGCAAATACAATATTTTAAATACAAAATAATTAAATTAATTAAATAAGCCAATAAGTCAAATAAACAAATCAATTAAATAATAAACATTTAATTAGTAATACTATAATATATTTATATATATATATACTATATAAAAAATTATCAGGTCAGGTCATCGTCCTCCAGCTGTATCCAGCTATCGACTTCTCCATGACATCTCTCCAAAGTTCTCTGTCCTTTGTTATTTCTTCCGAGGTCATTCGGTGTCTTCCGTCAGTTTTTCCTTTGAGATTCAGTCCTGCCATGTGCAGATCCTCTTCCAATCCGTCCACCCATCATCTTTTGGGGGTCTTCCTTTAGATCTTCTTCCCTCTGGTTTGTAGTTGAAAATTCGTTTTGGGTTTCTTATTTCTTCCATTCTAAGTACGTGTCTGGTCCATTTCATTCTTCTCTTTAAGATTACTTCCATGATGCTCATACATAAAAAATACAGTATAAATTATGTTAAATACAAAGATTATTATAATGTATCAGAGATGACAAAGATCGTGCTCAAACATTTAAATCTTTATGGAATTCCCCCCCCCAAATTTGAGCAAGTAAGTAATAATGGTAAAATTAAAAACGTCCAAGTCAAAAATTTTATACTCCTTCAAAAAAAAGATACACCAAAAATCTATAATAGACTGGGCAGAACTGGCCCCCAAGGTGAAGCTTTCCAACTGTAAATAATCATGTAAGATATTTTTAGAATGCTGGATTAAACACATTATGGACATTTTATCACTGTCTCATTACTATATATTCACATTAAAACATCAACTTATGAAAACCTAGGCTAAAATTTTAATTATCAATGTAGATACAGCAGTGCCTCCCTATCCGCATTACATTTTTCAGCACTTTCAAAGCTAGGCCCAATATCACATGTACAATTTCAGTTAATTGCAATTAACTACCAGTAAAACCAACAATGAGATATGAACATATATGCAAATCATAGCGCACATGGCAACATGCAGTATAACAATGTATATAAAATATACAATGAAAGCATAAATACTGATGACACAAAATAACATTGAAAAGTCTTTGTTGAAACTAGGATTTAGGAGAATTCAGTCAATAGAAAACACGTTTGTGCTGCATAATTAACCATTGCTGCTTTACATCAAGCTAAATGTTAAAACCATGTACAGGATGGCGTAAAAAAACCGGACTAGTCACATTTAGGTTTGCATTTAATATAGTCCGTTTTTTTATGTCACCCTGTATACTATGTGACCGCTAAGCCATTAGATTTCTTGTCAATAAACATCATTGAGTATCAACTCCATGTTAGGCAGATCACTGAAACCTATCTGTCAACACAGGTACAAAATCATTAAATCATTGCAAACAGTTGACATGGTTGCCAAGTGTCCATGGCTGACTAACAACGGTCAGTATCAATGATAATCATACAAAATACACGTTCAGTCTAAGTAAAGATCCAAATTATGATGCAAACGATAAAATGATAAGATAATGATAAGTCTAGGACACATAATATGCTGAACTGAACTGGGAAATATCAATGCTGAAAAGGAAATAAAAAACCAAAATTTTGTTATTTTTCAGGTTACATAAATGTGGAGTATATATGTCATTAATATGTGAAATGCAAGAGGAGAGAAATATTAAAGCTCTAATGTTTGGAATAATGGAGGGTGCCAATAAGAGAGGGAGACCACACAAGGAATGGTGCGATGATGATATTGAAGAATGGTGTGAAAGCAGTTTACGGGATCTTAGTCACAGGGCAGTGAACAGAAAAGAATGCCAGAAAACTGTGGAGATGGCATTATACACCAATGGACACTAAGCCCACGGTCAATGATGATGATGATGATGATGATGATGATGATGATGATGATGAATGCCACACTAGGCAGGAGTGATGCATTTAGCAAATATTTACTTTGAACATAATGCAAATAGACATGCATTGCTTTATTAATAAGTGAAATTGCGATCCACTTTCATTCGTAAAATTATTCACATAACTCCCACTGCAATGGAAACAGCCTCAATTGCCCGGACAGTTCAATCAATTCAAGCGGGAGGATAATGAAAACTAGTCTAACAGACTTCTCTGTCTCATGACAAACAACAAATAATAATAATAATAATAATAATAATAATCATCATGATTATCATCATGATCATCATCACCATGATCATCATCATCATCACCACCACCACCAATGCAGTCACGTGACTAATGTTCTAATTGGAACCACCATACATACACTCCAACAAATTACAGCACTCTACTACAGTACACACACACACACACACACACACACACACACACACACACACACACACACACACACACACACACACACACACGTACACAAACACAGCTTTCTCTATGGCTTTCACAGCAGCAATCATTTTCACGAACACACTGCCCCAGCCAGCAAATATATTCAAAGCATTTGTCAGGAAGCGGAGAGATTTTCCAGCCATTTGCTGTGCATTGCCCACAGCATAGACACATTGCAGCTGTGAGATGCACCTTAGCTTTGCGATGCATATCCCCCGATGATCTACAGCGGCTGCTTCTGTGAAATGATCATCTCGGAAAAACGCTGCGCTATCTTTTACAATCAGAATCCACTCCAGCAGCCTCCGAAGCCGGCGATAATGCATCCACGCCGCATTGCTCCGACGTAGTGTTCATTAGGGAGACGCGAAGCACAAATTAGCATCCGTATCAAGGTAGCTTCATCGGCCTACATCACACATCGGTAATGTTCTTATACAGGGTGGCGTGCAAAAAAACCCGGACTAGTCACATTTAGGTTTGCATTTAATTATAATAGTCCGGTTTTTTTTGCGCCACCCTGTATAACTTGCTTCACTAATAATACATCCAGAACATCTCACTCAATCTTTAGCATCTACTCACAGCAGGAAGACAATTCAAAGAACAAGCAAGCAGTAAACAAAGGCCCATAAGAAATGCCAAACTGCATTGGGTAGAGTACTCACGGTCGGAAAGCACTTCGTATGCTTCAGAAATCTGCTTAAATTTCCTCTCGGCCTCTGCCTGGTTGTTTCCGATATTCTTGTCAGGATGCCACTTGAGGGCCAGTTTGCGGTACCTAAATAAAAAAATATGTTACACATACAGTTAATTTCATATGCACACATAACATGCATTGTGTAGTAGTAACACCAAGATCAGGCATAAACAACTTCTTTTAGGCCTTTAGGTTCAAGACCCCTAACTTTTTGAGAGGCTACCATAGGGAAGGAGAAGGTATAGGGGTTGGAGTCCCATATTTTCATCCAAATTTAGACCAGTATATTTATTATACAGCTCTTTCTATACACATGTACAAATGTTCTTGAAAATCTGGGTTCACTGTCCATTTTGGCTTACAGTACCTGAAAAACATCTAAATTCATACCTGTTTTAATCATGATGATGATGATGATGATGATGATGATGATGATGACAACAAAGATGAGTTCACTGCCCATTGGCTTTTGTACCATCCCAAAGGTGGGATAAGTGAGGATATAGTATACTGCTAACTTCCTGGCATACAGTACTGGTACTCTTTCATCCTGCATATGTGTCCAAACAGATTGAGTTTCCTTTGTTTAACTCTTTGCAGCATGGTTTGCTTTGTCTGGATTCTCAGTTTTAATGCACACACCATTTTATTCAGCTCACTCAAGACTCAATGGGTTAATCTAAACTCGGTTACCTAATCGAATTTTCTGTTACGTGCGTTTTTAATTTTCAGCACCCTTAGCAGTTATCGAGAAACATCAAAAACAACTCGGATTTACGGTGAACTAGGATAACGATGAACACATGAACGAAATGAAAATAAAGTGTCTAAAAATTTTTAAAAATACCCACGCTTTTTTTATGTCACTCTCTGTGGCAGACTTTTGTATTCCAAGCACGGCATAGTAGTCCGTATCAGACATTTTGCCAATCAATTCAGTAAAGTAACAAATTTCTTTCACTTTTTAACGCAGCCACTTTGCCACGAACAAGCTGCTATGTGCCTGTAACATAAATGAATATTTAATTAGGCATTTAACCATATCATCAAAAGCATTCTAATCTATTATATGTGATTTCAGGCAGCCAATCCTACAATAATTCTTAGGAACAGGATAAAGTCAAAGCAATTATCAACATATAACCACCACATTTTTGTTTGCCTATTAACAGTGAAATCTATATATTAAAATATTTATGTGCTGTATATTAATATACAAACAACACCGCATTCAGAATTAAAGTCATATTCAAAATGAATTACACATTCTAGGAAAATCTCTTGTCTTGCCTACTGACAGTGAAATTTATATATTAAAATATGCATGTTCAGTATATTAATATACAAACAACACTGTATTCAGAGTCAAAGTCATTCAAAATGAATTACACGTTCTAGGAAAATCTCTTGTCTGAAGTTGTCTCTTATGAAGAAAGGCTTGTTGTCATCTAAGAGGTCCTTGTTCTTGCCCTCTATCTTAAATATAAATATATGTTTGAATATGAAAGGTTAATTAATTATCTGTGGCTTGTTTTCACAATGCTCAAATCTTACGGAACATATCCTGCCATTATAACAGGGACTGTCTCAAGATCATGTAATCGTTACTGTGGATATGATGCACACTGCAACTTTGCTAATAAGTAAGTAAGTAAACATGAAATTTTTATATAATAGATGCTGCATCCAATTAAAATACAGTGGATCCCACTTAATCGCATACCGCTTAATTGCATAATCCGCATAACAACATAAAAACCAGAACCAGTGTTTTGTGAGTACAATTAATTATCAGACGTCCCGGCTATTCACGTAGCCCAGTTAATCGCATAAGCAAGGCTTGCACTGCACCTATGCAATTAGGCGGGTTTCACTGTATGTAATTCAGGTCAAAGAAAGTAATTATCAATACAATGCCTAGTGATGGGCAGACACATACATACAACATCTACAGCCAGGAGACTAAACTTGTCTGCATCGCATGTTTATTATACAATGACACACAAAACCATCTGAAGTTACATTCTCAAATTCTTTCTCTTTTCTTTCATCGAGATAGTACTAGGTACTAATGAAATTAAAACCTGTTTAATGGAAATTACAATGACAGTACTGTAAGAAACTATGAGTATATAATATATCTCAGATTAAAACATAATAAACTTCTTATAAAACCCTCAACCTAATTTAAATAAACTGGCCCACAAAGCACATCATCATCATCATCATCATCATCATCATCATCATCATCATCATCATCATCATCATCATCATCATCATCATCATCACACCACCACCACTACTACCATCACCACCATCTCAGTACCATAAACCATTAACACCTGGAAGAGTATTTTTGTCAGGATGTGCTAAAACCATGACTTAAAACTCCATGGCCTCTTTTTGAAACGACTTAATAGCCCATCTCTTTGTCAATATGCAGTAATCGCAGCAGGAGCACTTCTGAGTGATCCTTCAGAAGAGGCACTATATAAATAGTCTGTTACAATTACATTAAAACTCAAAACTCAGCAGCATACACTATACTACAAAAATTTAATGGATGGTAACTCTGCCAAGAAGGAACAAGGGGGGAAGAGGGTGACTGAGAATAAACTGGACAGATGACATCTTTGACTGGACAAACACAAAGAACTATGGAGTCCTAAAAATATCAAGAGAGAGAGAAAGAGAGAGAGAGAGAGAGAGAGAGAGAGAGAGAGAGAGAGAGAGAGAGAGAGAGAGAGAGAGATGGAGGAAAATGACTGTCAAACTTCTCATAGAGAACGATGCATAAAGAAAGAAAGAACCTTGCCAAAAATAAATTTCACAGGAAACTCAAAATACACACAAATCAACTTCAATTACATATCTCCATGTTACAGCATCAATACTATCAAATCTCACAATCCAGCTCCTGCTAACAGAAAACTCTATCAACTGTACTAACCTAACACCTGAGCACTCCCATAGATATGACATTCGAGACTACAGGAGAGTTGAAAGTTCTACAGCTAATCAGATACATAGATAAGAATAAAAATGATAAGAATTTTTAGAAAATGATATTCATTTTAAAGATTATTTTAATACAGAACAATTTCTGAAAAAATAAAAGTCAAAGTTAGACAAAATGTGCAGTGATAAATTGAAAATGTGCAGTGTTAAAATGAGAAAATAAGATATGTGTATATAAAGATTATTTTAATACCAAAAAAGAATGAATTTTAGGTGCAAATTTGAAATCACTAAATTCTGGTGATGACGTTTTTTTGCTAGTTAAGACTTTTAACAACTTTTGTGCACTGATAAATTTTTCTTAAAACATGTCCTGGTAAGAAGAACAATAAAACAACGAAATGTATGCACCTCATGAAAAAGAAATTCAAAACATGCTGTCTATTTACCCATAAAGAACCCTGGTAAAATCCAATGGGGACTATACGGCCTATAGACAGGGTGCGATTTGTGACCTGGAGCAGTGAAGGGGAATAAAGCTTGGGGATGTAGTTGTTGGGAAATGTAGCAGTGGGGATGTAGTGGTGGAGGATGTAGCAGTAGGGGATGTTGACCCTGCCTATAGACCCCCTGAAACAAACTTTAAAGTCTGCTGAGTTTAGCAGGAAATAGCAATCAAACATGCACCACAAGTACATCTGAAACAATATAACATGGGTACTGAGGAGAAAGACAACTGCCTGCAGTAATGGATTAGCACTTCACAAATGCCAGGAAATAAATATTTTGCCTTAGTGCCTGTAAATGATGGTGCTACAAATCACCTCTGGACCTGGAAGCCACAATGCCTATCAGCTTAATCATCACTCTGCTACAATCAAGTATTCCAAAGGCAACTTTATCTCAGCCTTGCTCCTGAATGCAAGGCTATGTGCTATCATTGCTATGTGCATAGATAGTGGATACACTCGTATGGTTTAGATTTCGGGACATGTTTCAGAGATATCGATAAAATCTTTAAAAAAAACGTTTGATGATAGATACAATATCAATCGATATCACAAAAAAGTGATACCATCTCACTGCGATGTTAATCAAAGAATCGGTTACCAAGCTCGGCATTACATAATGATATGATAGGTACACTGCACAGGCAACAAGTACACAAGTACAGGCCAGGCCAGTCTACTGTAAAAGTACTTTCTCGTTACAGTGCTATGGGTAACTTCTTGTAATTTGACCAGGTCTTTTCTTATCAAGAATCCAACTGCATAATTACATGCAACTCTATCTAACGTGAAAAACTCCGCAAAAACATTAGCTGTTTACAGCAGCAGTTTACACTTCCTCACCAGAAACACTAAGGCTATACAATACTTCTGCTTTGCCATAATGCAATGTATGGCAGCCCTTGTGCAGTACACATAAAATTTACCATTATATAACACAACCTTAAAACATAAGGTCTGTTATTCGCATATTACTATGCTATTGCTAAGAGCTTTCTTTAGGAGTTTATTACTTAAATTTGTCATAGACAAATTACTGATATATTATGATAAATGATTATTTCATACGGATATTTTTTCAGACACAACGAATTTAACACTATCATTATCATTCTTTA
Source organism: Metaphire vulgaris (assembly GCA_018105865.1). NCBI lineage: Eukaryota > Metazoa > Annelida > Clitellata > Crassiclitellata > Megascolecidae > Metaphire > Metaphire vulgaris. The sequence goes on along the minus strand of CM030871.1, from coordinate 2,561,191 downwards.
TATATTCTTACTCACAATTCAATATTGAACAGATAAAAATGTACATCACTGCTAAGTGCAGTTAAGTACTAAGCAAACAATAACGTACCTGCCTAAGATAAAGTTGAAATCTTCGAGTCTGTCATGAGTATTAGCCAAAACTACGTGGCCTATCTAAACACTACCACACTAGCATAAAAGGTCCCCTAATTCTAAGGACCATAGCCACCTCAAAACCAGCAAGACTCCACAACAGGCCTACACTTCTGATTGTGTTCAAGCCTTTATTTACTTCTGGGCCACAGTGAGACCAGCAGTGGAGGGCCTGGGGAAGGAGTGATTAGGGATATATACAGCAGACTTTAGAACAACCCATTATTCTTTAATACAGTGATATCTGACTACAAGATACTGGTACAGAAGTTCTGTTATCCACCGAAACACTTTGCAGTTAACAGTCTTTCATGTTTCAAAACTTCTAAATGGATCTTTATCTTTATTATTATTATTGATTAAAGACCTAGATAAAGACCTGTTATCCAACTACCTGAAAATTGTCACTTATAGGGGCCTACATGTATACCTAAACATTTTCAGCAAAGTTTTTGCTGTATATGATTTAATGATGTGTAGAGAATAACTTATTTATGTTTTGTGATTATTTTTGTGTTTGAAATTGAAATAAACTGTTTCTGGACAATAATGACCTAGCTTAAGGGATTTGTAATGGCATTCATTGTGTTTTATCATATTGACTATAAGCACAAGTTGCCTGCTTGACTCTCTCTCAGCAGAGGTCAGTTCTGAAACTCGGAGATGTTCTACGGGCCCAGGTTCAACGCCTCTCAGGCAGTTACATGTCCACCGGCATAGACCAGAAGTTAAACTGGCCTGTGTAATGTATCAAGGTTCGCTGTGCCCTGATATGCTAGCGGCGATTGACAGAGAGGCCGTCAGTAGCTGTCTACCAAGAAGGACCGCCATAATAAATACCTGGCAAAGCAGTCACACACAATTACCAAAACACTTAGAACAACTGATTCGTCACAGAAACACAGGACAGGACAGAAAGGGAATGAGGATTAGAAAAGTTCCTGGTGAAAAAGCTAATTTGTAGGAATTAAACTTTCACTAGCATTATAGAAATTAGGTTGACTACATACATACATACACACACATACATACATACATACAAACATGCATGCATAGGATACATTCATGAGTGATCTGCAAAACCATTTAACTGGAAAATATCAAATCACAATTAATTTGGATAGTAAACATAACTAAATAAATGATACAGCAGCACTACGCATAGTTCATGGACTGAATTCTCAGTCTGAATTTTGCAGTTAATAAATATTTCATCGGTATCTATAAATCTAGATATATATATGCATCCTGGATCTATGCTACAACGCCACACAAAAGCTCTGACTATTAAAACCAAACAGCTACAGGCTTGCGCAAAAGCACTAAGGCACAACACAAGCACATGCAGCACTTTATTGCTGCTATGGGCTGAAAAAACACACACAATTAATCACATAACGATTTGCATCTAGGTCGATAGGTCTAGTTTCTTTCTCCATCTTGAGCAGGCAGCTTAAATAAGATCTGTTCAAGCCTTCTGCTACTTCCTCTTGATGGCATGCAGGGTTTGAGTTTTCAAAGTACAAACAGGTGGAATGTTGGGTACAGGACATTTTCCCCTGGACATCCCCCCCCAGGCAGAAAAGTTAAGTACAATGGCAATCAATATAAACGATTTTATTCATGTGATTCATTTGATAGCATTTTAAACAGTCAAAATATCTAAAAAGGAATAGTTGAAAATAATTCAAAATTAAAGGAGTTGATAAAATTTGTAAAATGTCAAGTTCCTGGTATTTTTAAAAGCGAATTAGACATCAGAGCACCAATATTTATTGTCAAAGTCCAATGAGTAAACAAAGGGGGAATTATGTCCGGGTATGTCACTTTATCTGGTATACCAGAGGGGGAATAATGTCCGGGGGGAAATGTCCACACCCCGGAACCTTAGACTATTCAACGCAGAAAATTTTCATCCTCTAGCTCCGAGAACTGGATAAAACCAAAATTTTCCCCCACTAGAGGTGTCAGTGACCAATGGAAGAGTTAACCTTCATTATCCTAAGCAAATTTAACTTGGGCCATAAGTACCCAGTCAGTGTGGCTCTTTATGCCTAAGGACATGCAGAGTTTGAACCAGTCATCAGATCCTGTTCAATATGTTCAAGCCATCTCAGTCTGCTTGGTCTATTCTCCCGTCCAGTAATTTATTCCAAATAAGTTTACTTTACATGAGCTTTGAAGCTAATTTATACCACTGAACATCAACCCACTTTACTAAATGTTTACTTTAACCCTAGAACCCTTTAACCTTCACTGGAGGTTGGCCTCAACAAGCTAGTGATTAAGCCCCAAGATAAAGCAAACATATAGTAGGCTGCCATTAACGCAATAGTCGGCATATGACCGATTCTTCTGTATATATTCATGACAACAATGAAAGAGGAAGCACTTTAAACAGAACTTAAGAAAATGAGATTGACACATTGGATTTGACAATAATGGATTCATATCTGGCGTGACCAAGTAAAGTAAAGTAAAGTAAAATCTCGTGGATTTCTATAGCGCCTTGGAAAGCAGCACAACAAGTGCATTCGGCTACGACTGACTGTCCACAAATCTTTTCAAATGCAATGGTCTGCTGTACCATGGCTACTTTATGAAATAAAGACAGCTTTCAGGACGATTTCTGTCCAGCAATAAATCCTTATTACTTTCAAATCTAGAGTTAAATCACGACTCTTTCTGTTTCTGGTTTCAAAGTCAGACATGCTGCTTCCCCACTCCCACTCTGACTGATCTCAAAACTTGACCTTGATCGGTTAACCACTAAACTTTCTGTATGGCTATTTCAACTATATATTAAGCGCCTAGGAATAATCAGCAGCTACTACGGCACCCACTTATAAAAGCGCTATAGAAATTCACGAGATTTTACTCTCTTACTTACTTACTGCTGTTCAGGTAACATGCCACATGGACCGATCGATCGATACAATACATCGACCAAAGTTTTCCACATGATGCCTTTTATTCTACAAGCACAGCCTTTAAAAGCTAACTAAATGCAATAATCAGTATTTTTAGATTAAACATAGCGTATTTACCGTTTCGTGCAGTGTCGGTAGTTCGAAATAAAAGCGATTTTAGAACTCCTATTTTGCTGCTTTTTACATCGGTTTCGTTTTATATTGAGCGGCCAAATCATAGACCGTCGACCCGAAGAAACAGGACCCTAGAGACGCAATAGACCAATACGACACCTGCCGAACAATAAAGATGCTCATTTCCCCCAGCAGACCCTAAAGAAAATGTAAAATGTAATATATGTTCAAATTATTTAGCGTTTGTAAGCTGTACTTGGCAGTGTTGAAGGAATCACATTTTAGGTTTTCTGTAGACTATACGTGGGCTCTAACTGGCAAATATTATTTGAAACTTTTGCACTTTTGACGATTCTTTGAAAATCGTGCCCCAATCCATGTAATAATTTAAAACCACCTTTATCATATTATTTCTTAATTGTATTTCGGCAATTTGTTTGCAACTAATAAAGGCACTGCATAAATTTGACAGCAGAATCTATGGTGGGAGTTTTAGGGTCGACCATAGAATCCAATATGGACGACGCGATTTGTTTAACAACAGGGAATAAAAACTTAAATTCAGATTAAATCGAATCAATTGATTGAAAAATCGATTTAATTTACGGTACTCCTGCCCGTCGTCGGTCGTTCTCTGGACGGGCGTAGAGATCGCGGGGTCACGATGACCAGCAGCGGGCAGAGCATCACCGACAGGGCCCTCGCCGCCAAGCACACGGTGGTCGGTTCGAGCCTGGCGAAATCCGTGTGCAAGGCGACGACAGAGGAGATGATCGCCCCCAAACGCAAGCATCTCAACTGTTAGTAGACGCTGACAATACGCTCCTATAATTGGCGCTATATAAATTTATGTGCTGCACGTCCGAGAGTTATTGCTCTTTCTCTTATTTGTACGGACTGCTCCATCATATCAATCAGAGAGCCACTTCATCCTCTTAGCTCTATCCCTGGTTGGTCATATCTTTGGTCCATAACTAAAGGTCTCTTCAGTGCCCCCAAGCACGAGCCTTTTTATTCCTGAAACGATGATTCCAGTCAGTTGGCCCTATCCTCTGGAATGTTCTTGTCCCGAGCATACATAGTTTAGTAACTGCTGATTATATGGCCTTCTTTTTGAAAGGACGTCAGAGGAGGCGCTATACAAATATTTTGTTCATTTACATACATTACATTGTATATAGGAACATTTCTGCAAGTAATCTAGTCAACCGAATAATCCACCCTTCTTCTTCTTCTAGCGAATGCCTTTCTTTCTCAGCCATTCAACGGCATCAGGTTGAGCCTGATGCAGGGTCTCGAGTCCTCCTTCGAATCTGGTGAGGTGGCAGTCATTGACTATGTGGTTCATAGTCTGTCTGATGCCATAAAGGACGTCGGGTCATCTCTGGCTCCCCAACGGTGAAGCATAGCGGCGATCGGCCATGGCCTGTTTAAGCGATTGAGGTGGACATTGCAGGGTCTGTGATGAGGTGTTTGTTCTTTCAGCAGACTGCCAACTCTGCTTCCATGAGTCGGAACAGAGTGCAGTATAGGCGCAGGAAACCAGATTGGATGACGAGGCGTCAGGCGTTGAGCAGGATGGTCAAAGATGTCCGCATGTATTGGTAGATCTGGGCATTAATGTGGGCAGTGAGCTTGGACTTCGAATAGCTGGCGGGGACCGATGTTACTAAGGACTGGCAACCAGTGAGCGGGGTAGAATGGATGGTTCAGAGATTGTCCTCATGGAGGAATTCAGTTTTCGACCAAATGCGTTCAGTATTCTGCAGCAGAGTAGCATAGTGCCAGTGCTGACGTTCTTTTAAGCGCTTGCTCCCCACGAGCCGGCTCCAGTCTTGCAATGATGTTGTTTGCAGTTTTTGAGATGCTCATGGAATGACAAAGTGCGGTCAAAGTAGCGCCAAGATAGACTGGCTGGGCTTGATTCTTTTACCATCAAGTTGTATATTGAGCTCACGTAATGATGAAGCGTGATGTAGATGGAAGACAGATGATACTGTTTTTGCAGCGCTAGGGGTTAGTCGCCATTTTCTGCAATAGTCAGAAAGGAGTGTCATGTCTTTAGTTAGTGTTTCCTCTTGTCAAACTTTTTAGCCTGGGTTTGCACAAATTCGTCGGCGAGATGAATTTTCTTGAGGAAGTTTCGAAGGTCATTGATGTAGATATTAAATAGCGTTTTGATAGACGCCTCCACCGGCTTGTTTTGTCGCCCAAATGCACAGGAACCTTCTATTCTGGAGAAGAAATGATATAATGTTAGCCACCCATGGGGAAGGCATCTAGATATCTTCACCAAGAGACCACGATGCCAGACCGTGTTTGTAAGATCGACGAAGACAGCACCTGTCTTCAAGTTCTTCTGGAATCCATTTTCGATATCGTTGAAAGGGCCAGGACCTGTTCAGGTAGATCTTCCTTTAGCAGCAACCTTTCAAGGAGTTTGTAACAAACAGAAAGGAGAGATATCGGTCTATAACTGGCAGCCAGTGCTGGGTCTTTCTTAGGTTTCAAAACAGCTATTATCTTCCACCCTTAAAGTCCTCTACTGTTTATCTGTAACAAATTTTCTGCTAGCAATCTCATAGTACTGCATATTATGGCTGAGGTTATGCTTCAAATTATCATGTTCAGTAATTTGAATAGTTTAAACAAAAATTTTTGATAATTGTTTTTGTAGTAGTTTTATCTTTAAATAGTTGTGATGAATGGACTTTTGAGCGATATCTTTAATTGGTCTTTTATCTTTATTAATTCATGTTTGTATCTTTATTAATTGGTCTTTTACCTTTAGTAATTGGTCTTTTATCTTTATTAATTGCATCTGTTGTAGATCTCCTACAGTGTACAAATGAGCCGAATGTATCCATTCCACATTTGGCGAATCTTCTGATTGAAAGGACTCAGAATTCCAGCTGGGTTGTCGTTTTCAAGGCATTAGTGACAGTTCACAACCTTATGAACCATGGAAATGAGGTGATTATCATCATCATCATCATCATCATCATCATCATCATCCATGTGTAGCAGCACACATGGAATTCTGTCATCCATTAATTTTGACAAAGTTTTTGATGACTTTAAGTGTATAATTGAGAATAAGACTTTTTCAGAATTTATTAATAAGGACATGTGCTTCTGAGTGGAAATAAAGGCGGTGCTATATAAATTTTTTATTAAATTACATTACTTTACAGAAAGTGCTATATTCAGAAGTACTGTTAGTCATTCTCACATGAAATTCATGAAAACCTTGATCTTGCTTAGTTTTATCATTTTATTTTTGGCTTTCATGGTTTGTTGCCCTTAAGTTTTATTATTATTATTATTATTATTATTATTATTATTATTATTATTATTATTATTATTATTATTATTATTATTATTATATATTGGGTTCTTATTTTTAAATCAGGTTTTGTGTTTTATAAATGTCTTTATGTTTCAGAGATTCAGTCAGTTTCTTGCTTCCAGTAACTGTACATTCCATCTTGATAGCTTCTACGATCGTGGTGGTGGCTTGCAAGGTACATGGCTGTTTGGTTATTCCTTTACTCTTCTTTTCATCCATCAATCATAGTGCTTATTCATTGCAGTGAAATTACAGAGGAATTTTATTAAGTGTGTGTGTGTGTGTGTGTGTGTGTGTGTGTGTGTGTGTTGATTACTGTTATTATATGCAAGACTTTTTCTTGTAGGTTATGCGATGTCTGCATACATCCACAAGTACGCGAAGTATTTGAATAAGAAGGCTTATTCATACCGGCAGATGGCGTTTGATTTCTGCAGAGTAAAGCGCGGGCAAGTGTGCACTTTATTTTGCTGTTCTTTTTTATACGGACTATATCATGAACATCACCTTCTCTGGACATATTTAAGAAGTGACTGAAGGCTTGGCTGTTCAAGATCAGCTACTCTGTTAAATCCTGACCTATAATATTCATGAATTATGTAATGTGTTCAAGCAGTCCTCCTACTACAATTTACCACATAAATCTTAACATTCAATAATAATAATAATAATAATAATAATAATAATAATAATAATAGTAATAATAGTAATAATAGTAATAATAATAATAATAATAATAATAATAATAATAATAATATAATAGTAAAGTAATAATAATAGTAATAATAATAATAATAATAATAATAATATAATAATAATAATAATAATAATAATAATAATAATAGTAATAGTAATAATAATAATAGTAATAATAATAATAGTAATAATAATAATAATAATAATAATAATAATAATAATAATAATAATAATAATAATAATAATAATGAAAGTTGCAACTGTCTTTCTGCTCTAATGCTCAGTCTTAACCCTTAAGCTGCAAGATATTTTGTAGCTATATGCAATGTAACTGAGTCTGCTTTTTAAACTTCAGCTTTAACCCCCACTTGGCTATGCCGCTGCCTCTCACTGTAAGCATCACAGTTTCAAGTCATTTGTTTTGTTAGGTCCACGGACATGGAGTGAATGGTGTGCCGATATATTGGAAAGCGTCCAGTTCTGTGTCACTTTCCAAGAAAAATCTTTGTTTTGAGAGCTCGGCCCATCTTCAAAAACACTGAAAAGCCATCTGTTTAGGAAGTCATACCCCCTGTAAAGCGCCCTTGTTTTTGGTTATGCTATATTTACGGCGCTACATAAATAGTCCAGTATACAATACAATACAATTTGAAAATCGTTCAGCCAGACAGATGAATTTTGAACTGTTCTTAGCTAAATTTTATTTCTTTCCTTAATTCTTTCGCAGTGATTAATGTTATCTTGTAGAGTATGACTCTGCAATGTACCTTGCTTCTGACATCAAGTACTATGTTACATAATAAATTGTCAGTTTAATAATAATAATAATAATAATAATAATAATAATAATAATATCCATGACACTCCAGAGATTTAGTGCAGTCGCCTTCCACGGAACTTTCACTTAATAATAATAATAATAATAATATTAATATTAATAATATTGTTTAAAGTGGTTTAGTTCCCTGTGTGAGAAATAATAATAATAATAGTTTTTGTTTATGATTTTGATCTGGCAGGAAAGACGATGGTATTCTTCGATCAATGAATACTGAAGAGGTTGTGTACTGCAGTTTATTATTATTATTATTATGCAAGACAATTTCTTTCTTTCCATTTCTGTGTGATATTTTAGCTGGTGTTTGCATAGACATGTTTGAAAATAATATGATCTGCAGATCTTATATAGGACATGATTTTTCTTACAATTTCAACTGCAAATACATTAGGCAACTAATTTCACTTATGTTTTCACTATTTCAATGCTTATTGTCCGAATTTATGCTCAGTAGTCAATAAATTAATTATTTAGAACAATTGTGGATCTGTTTTGTAGTTGATCAAGGCTTTGCCGCTGCTGCAGGCACAGTTTGATGCCCTCGTTGAGTTCGAAGTAAATATTGTTTCTTTCTTTCCATCTCTCTGTGATATTTTAGCTGGCGTTTGCATAGACATGTTTTTTTTATATTTATTTATTTATTTATTTATTTCCAACAACAAAACATCATATCAGTTACAAACATAAGTACATCAATTTCTCACATTAAGCATTCATTAGAGCACAGAAAAAATAGAGCAAAGAGAATTACTCCAATGATATAAGTCATGACCATTGTAATCGTTATAGTGTTGGAAAGTAAATACCAAAAGAGAACACAGTTCCCATTGATAGGTATCTCTAAGTAGAGTATGTCAATATGAATGGAAAATGGCAGTAGGTAAAAATGTCTTGACACCATCAAGTTAACAGGTTAATCTTATAACAGTTAACATCAAGTATAACATGAAGTTAACAGGTTAATCTTATAACAGTTAACATCAAGTATAACATGAAGTTAACAGGTTAATCTTATAACAGTTAACATCAAGTATAACATGAAGTTAACAGGTTAATCTTATGGAGTTAACATGTATAACATGTTAACAGGTTGATCTTATAACAGTTAACATCAAGTATAACATCAAGTTAACAGGTTAATCTAGTTGCCAATGGAGATGCTGAGGCATCATAGAATTTGCCAATGAAATAAGCAATTGTGCATTGAAATAATAGAACAGTGGGGTGGAGTATTGGAGTGGTTCTTTCCTTGCATTCGGAGGGTCACAGGTTCAAATCTGACCCTAGCCGCTGCATATTTACCTCGGGCAAGTTGCTTACAATTATTTTCTGTATGGAAGGCAACAGGAATCCAGCTAAACCAGTTCATACCTGGGTGGTGAAAACTAATAATGGACCTCTCTTAATACAGATAATACAGATTATGAATGTTAAATATGTACAGTGCCTTTGACTTTGGTAGACGCCATACATACGGCACTATATAAATTGTCTGAATAATAATAATAATAACTCCATCATTGTCATCATCATTGTCATCAGCTTGAAATAGTATATTGATATTCATGTTCTTTTAGGTTACAGCCAGTCAGATTACAAATGGCATCATTAGTGGGGCCTTTATGCTTCTCTTCAAAGACTTGATTCGTCTCTATGCTTGCTATAATGATGGAATTATCAATATGTTAGGTAAGCCAATAGTTAGAAGTCAGTCGATTTAACCCTTTTGCCCTGGCATTCGGCATAACCAATATGTTATGAAGCCGAAATGTCGGCCTTATGTTGCCAAGGGGTTAAATAAGAACATGTGATTTAAAAAGATAAGTATTTTTACTTATAACTATGTCGTGAAATTCTCGTTTGGCATATTTGATTCAGTGCTAATTAATTAACCCCTTAAACGGCCATTTATTTGTAACTCGATGTAAAATGGACGAGTATACTCGTCACGTCCGGTTAAGGGTTAACTTCTGTTATTTTCTCTCAAGGGAGGTACTTCGATATGAACAAGAAGAATTGTCGTGAAGCTTTTGAGATTTACAAGCAGTTTGTTACCAGAGTGGACAAAGTTGATCAGTTCTTTAAGATTGCCGAGGTATTTGAATGATTTTTTGCCAAGCTAGTATAAACATTAAAAGTTTCATATTATCAACAGTTCATGCCAGTTTGACGATATAATTTTTCTTTAACTAATCCAAATGATGTTAAGAGCAAACCATGATAATTAATGATAATAATGGACAACAGTGATAATGAAGATGAACTTGTTGTCTTAAGGGGGGGGCTGTTTTGTGATGCACTTCCTGGAGATGAGGTGAGGTGGGTGAGGTATTGTCTTCCTTTCAGACAGTTAAGGGGCAAACACTAAGTGGTTTGTCTAAAGTTGTCTTGAAGTGAAGTAAAGACAATTTTTACTAATTCACCTGCCCACTTTATTTGCAGCAATAATGAATAAATATTTATTGTACATGAATGAGAGACACCCCAAAAAAAATTTTTTCCTGAGAGGCAAAACACAATGGTCGCTGTTGATATTTTTTACAAGGTTTTCATATGCAAAATATGACAATTTTAAAACATTGCCAGAATTCCAGGTAATATCCAAACAAAATCAGGCACTGTATTTATACTTTAATTAAGTAGTGTTTTAGTGTGAAAATATTGGTAAAAAGCCAGTATATAGTAACTGCTAGTTACAAAAATAGATTTGCATTTTTCAGGGGCAAGTGCCCCCTTACTCCATTGGGTGGTTTTTACCCCAATGTGTGTATCTTTTATAAAACAGTTTGTCAGACAGTTTTAAAATTTGTCTTGTTTTGTCTTGTCTTGTCTTTAACCGTCTTCACTTCTAAGCTTGGCTCCTTCTGTATTTAGGTTCATCTCTGTTCTTGTTGTCTTCAGTTATGTAGTCTATTGGTCTTTGCGGCCAAAACTGCTGGTTTTTAAAAACAGCATTAATTGTCACTGATCCTCAACTGTGGAATAACGTTACCCCAACGACTGTTGACAATTATATTTTTATTTGTGCTTCAGAGCATCGGTGTAGACAGAGGTGATATTCCTGACCTTGCTAAGGTAAGTAAGATGTTGAAAGATGTAGTTAGATGTAAATTTGGACAGAGTAATGATGAAAACCTATTATACATTGAGGCTCACATAATGTGACATTCTAGGGTCTGTTCAATTGGAGATCTTGGGTTAAGTCGACAGAATTATGCAGCACTGGCTATTTATTTACTAGCTTGTTTAAATTTGGGTCAATCAATCAAGCAATCAATAAATCATTTGGTTTATTAGTATGCAAAATCAATACTGTTACAATTCTACATCTAATGAGTAGTTACAAAGACATTTGTCAGCAAGTATGCACTTTTTTCAGGTATCAACGTTAGCAAGGAGATACTAAGTGGGGAGGCAGAAAAAGGGAACTATTTTTCTGTAATATGTTGCTTTCATTTGGAAGTAAATTCGGTCATTTAAATTATTTGTGGTTCGTGTGCAGCTTGGAGGCCATTATTTTCCTGTTGTTGAAAAAACATTAATGTGTGTACAGATTAATGGTTTCTTAACCCTTTACTCCTCAGTTTTCTGTAACGCAGTGTAAACTGCTTGCAATATTATGTTACGACCAGTAGAGGGGTTAATTAATTATTTATTTTTAAGGCTCCTGCAAGTCTTCTTGACGCCTTGGAGCAGCACCTTACAGCTTTGGAGAATACTAAGAAGGTTTCAACAGTATCAAAGTAAGTATGTTTACTCGACTCGTTGGAAAGAACTGTGCCAAGATTTCATAAATATTCTGATATAAATTTTTATAAAACGTGCCTCACTGAACTAAGTTACTTTAGCGTTTTGTTTGAGACTTAACACAATTTTTAGCAATGTTTGTTGGCACGCTGTGTTTTCTAGTGTTGGGGGAGGGATGTCGGTCAGCAACAGTGGACACGTATCTGCCGAGGTTACTCGACCATTGTCAGCAGCGGTGTCGGTAAATGCTGCAAGTGTTAGCGAACCCGTCCGAATGTCTTTGCCGCCTTCGGGTCCTGCGACCATCACGGATGCTGACCGAAGACGCATCTTGGAGGAGGAGGAACGGATGTTGGACATGATCAAGGTGAGCAGATTTGCTTCTTTAACATTAAGTTCAATATTATAGTTTGATATATATTTATTATGATTACATATAATTATTGTTCAATATATATCTCTTTCATGTCTCCTATGAATAGTTACCAGAAAATCTAGGACCATCTCTCTGTACAAACCTACGAATTGCTGATATAAAACGGTCTCAACTTTAGCCTTAGCTATGCTACAGCATTTCATAAGTCATCCATGTAACAATAGTAATAATGATGATGTTGATGATGATGATGATGATGATGATGATGATGAAATGATCTGGCTAATAATAAAAAAATAATGATGATGATGATGATGATGATGATGATGATGATGATGATGATATAGCTAATTGTTGTTAATTGTTTATTTTAAATTTTTAAAGTTTCATGGTCTGCCTGGTACGGACGTGTCAATAGAATTGGCTAAGGGTTAAATATAGCGGAAAAGTTTGACGTTGTCTGTAAAGTTATTCTGATTTGTTTTTGTTGTTGTTGTTCGCTTTCAGCAGCAGAACCTGAAACACTCGGCAGCTGCTGGTTTAAAGCCGGCAGCTGCTCCAGCTGCTTCGCCGCAGCAGCAGCAGCAGCTTACAGTGCTCCGCCTCCAGGTCACCCGTCCAACTTCGGCGCTCCGCAGATGCTGGCAACCGTGGCGCGACCCGAGTTTAACCCTTTCGGTCAACTTGACCCGGGTTTTGAGCTTCCTCCAGTGCCTCCAAGCTACGATCTGCTTGGTCTTCAGCAGCCTTCTCAGTCTACATCGTCGTCCAATGGCATGTCTTTTACCGGCGACAGTGGCATGTTCTTGCGGCCAACGGGCGTTTTGGATCCATCCCCCGTGATGAACGCACCCGCAAAGACCAATGTGGCTGATCTTTTTGGTAATCGAGAGTATTTTAGAATTTTTTTTAGTAATTTCACATAATTTTTGTGATTAGCATTGCTATTTGGTTTTTCTATTCCAATAATTATGATGATCATCATCACCATCATCATCATCATTAACCGTGGGCTCAAATCCCATTGGTGTATGATGTCATCTCCACAGTTTTCTGCCATTCTTTCCTATTCATTTTTCTGTGACTCAGATCCTGTAAACTGCTTCCTCACAATCCTCTTTTATTGGACCCCTCCTTTATTGCAAACCATTGATCTTTCTGCCCTCTTTCATTCTGCATAGGTATCCAAATAGATGGAATTTCCTTTGTATTACTCTTTAATAATTATAAGCATTAATAAACTGTAGCATTGGTAGTAGTTGTGGATAAAATTGTACTAGTAGCTGCTTTGTAAGACTATACTATACTGAACTAATATTGTATGAGTTGTTGAAGTTAAGTTTAACCTCTTAACTGGGGATCCTGGATATATCCGTCCATTTTACATTGAGTTACAGTTAAATACATGGTTAATGGGTTAATGCAGCATAGTCCAATTGAGTATGTATCTAATGCTGGTTTATTTTTCATGTGGTAACAATTTTAAACATGCTTATTCACGGTAATGTTGTTTTGGAAGTTATTTCACCGTCTGCTCCTGTAATTTGGAAGGATTTGACCAGATGGGGGCAACCGGCCCTTCGCCAGCACCGCTGATTCAAGCGCAGGCGGCGCCGACAAACTTCACTGGCCCCGCTGGCGTGCCCGCAACCGTATTTCACCCGGGCAGCACCGGTACGGGAGCGACTTCAAAGCCAGTCGCAGGGGATAAGTCGCAGAAGTTGATCACCAGTGACTTGGACGCCAGCTTGGCTACCATCGCAGGAAATCTGAGCATTCAGCCGGCTGATCATTACAGAAGGTTATTCGCCGATCTGCTCCTTTCGGGGATTTCGAATTACCGAGATTTTCCCTGCACGTGATGTAGTGATCTTTGCGGGGTGCGGTGGAGTAGTGGTAGAAGTCCTGCCTTGCAATCGGAGAGGAGCGGGTTCGAATCTGACCCTAGGCACTGTGTAGCGGCCTTGGACAAGTTGTTAACCCCTTAACTGCTCTGCTCTAGTAATCATTAACGATCATAATAATGGCAGGTTTCAAAATAAGCAGCTTTCTGGAATGCAGCATTGATGTTAGATTTTAATGCATTGAAAATTTCTTTAGAAATTGTTTGATTCCTTAAGAGGTTTGGGTGGTTTTTGAGAAATTATTTGTCAGTTTTACTATGTGACAGCTCTTCATTTTGACTGATTGATTAATGACAAGTTTCATAATTAATGCTCATTGGTGTAAAATAATTAAAAATAATTAAATATTAGTTATTGCCAGTATTTAGTTTGATGGTCATTGGATGATCATTGGTTGATGATGTTTGAATTATGTTATCGGTGAGTTTTAAAATCATTTTGTCCATCCATATAGTATGTACTCACTGAGGGGGTTGGGTCGGATTTAGGAGATTTTTCCTGTGTGCACTATGCGCAATGGGGGGAGGGGGTGAAAATGTGATTTTTATTTTGTGTATGTACTATATGGATGAACCCTTTTTGTAGTAGTTACAATATCATTGTTAATGATGATTTTGCATGTTTTCAGGATGGATCACAACTGGACTGGCCCCACTGACAAAAAATTGACTGGGACAACATCAGTTGCTGGAAACCCTTGGGCACAGGGGCCTTCAGTCTATCCAGTGAGTAAACCAGCATTCCATAGTGTCGTATTTTTGCCTTAGTTTTCAGCTGCTGTGGTATTACTTTCGAAGGTGCTATATGAATTCATGAGATTTTTACTTACTTGCTGATATATCTACAGCAGAGAGCATTACTATTGTTTATGAGTAACAGGTGGCAATTTTTGGGTGGCCCAAAAATTTTCCATGGACTATAATTTTATATTATAATTCATGTTTTTTTTTAGAAAATGGGTGGAAATTTGTGTGGTCATATGGGCCTCAGTTTTGCACCAATTCAAGCTCAGTCGATGCCTACTTTGAATCCACACCCGAGTTTTGGATATCTATGCTGTGTTTAATCATATTTAAGTTTTTAAAAATCTATATTAGTCAGTTAATTTTCTTTTGTATACTCTTTAAAGGTTGGAATGCAGCCTCCTATGGTATCGCCAGCTTCCCAGTATCCAGCAATGATGCCTGCTTACCCTTCGTCCATGGTCAGTTATATTCATTTGGTCTTTGTTTTTGATTGAGTCTGAACTCGAGTCAACCTAGTTGTAGTGAATTTCTGTAATTTTATTGGCAAATGCCATAATTTTAAATGTACAGGGTGGCGCAAAACACCGGACTAGTCACATTTTGGTTTGGCATTTAATATAGTCCGGTTTTTTATGCGCCACCCTGTAGTTTTGTCATTATTGTTTTCAGTGTTTGAGGTGCCAAGGGATATGGGGTTAACCCCGGCCATGTGACACCCAAGTAGGCTGAAATGCAAAATTCAAAAGAGTGATGAAACAAATTAAAACTACATTTTCGTGTGTCCCCAGCTTAGCTGAGTCAAACTGTACTGGAATTGTCAATATATTCTGCCTCAGTTTTATTCTAGAGCATTCAAAATGCCACGAAAAATGGTGAGCAATTTGAAATGACGCTATACAAAGTCTTTCATAAATCTGTCAAATGTCTACAAAATCGATCGAGAGATAAGAG
The DNA here is from genome assembly GCA_018105865.1 of Metaphire vulgaris. Taxonomy (NCBI): domain Eukaryota; kingdom Metazoa; phylum Annelida; class Clitellata; order Crassiclitellata; family Megascolecidae; genus Metaphire; species Metaphire vulgaris. The sequence goes on along the minus strand of CM030871.1, from coordinate 2,545,408 downwards.
GGGTCTAGAGAGTCAAACCTTGTCTCTGGTAATTTGTAAGACTAATTTTGGGGCATATCAGCAGGTTCCAGTTTGCCTGGATTTACAGGTGTGGTAAAAGCCATCCTACAATATAATTTCCTGTCTGTTAACTGACGCATCCCACTCTCTCCCGGGAGAGGAGATGGACTCTCCCGAGACAGTCCATCTCCACGAAAGGGGAGATGGGTGCACTGCCCATAGCTGTTTTTACGGGCAATTTCCTAGTTCGATTGCATGTTTCTTGTGCTTAAGTTCAGCTTTATGTTATTATACACGAAGCTGTACTGGTCAATGTTCATAAATGCACAGGGTCAGTCGGTGATGATGATAGGTTCTCAAGGAGGAATGTTGCCACCATCTCAAAGCCATACCATGTCAAGCTCTCAACCAGCAAGCAGTGCCCCACTGGCCACCACCTCTCTTCCTCCAAATGATCCATTCGGCTTATTGTGACACAGACTACCATGATGGAAGGTATCTATGAGACTGTATAGTACTTTAATATATATTTCTGTAAGGGTCCATCCATATAGTACGTGTGTACTGAGAGAGGAGGATTTAGGAGATTTTTGCTATGTGGAATAGGGGAGGGGGGGTTGAGAATATGCCCTTTTTGCATATGTACTATATGGATGAACCCTAATAATTTATAATAATTTAGTTCTTATGGTCTTGTAGGGTATCTCTAGGCTTAGTGAGTTGTGATATTCTGTGCAATTTTGATCTAAAATTATTTTGATAACCAAGTTTTTATGTGGATATTCTTACAAAATATCGTAGGAATTTGTAATTTTAAAAAATATTTTGGGGTGTAATTTGTGCCAGACTGCTTTGTTTACATGCATATTACTTGTATAGTAAAGTATCTTGCTTGTTCTGTTGTAGGTTTTACCAGCCAAAATACAGCTTACACTGGCTACATTGTTCTGCGTTTGCAAAAATGATGACTATGCATATCAAAAGTTGAACATTGAGCAACCAATCAAATGCCACAATTGTTTCACCACCTGTGATTATTTTGAGAATTTTCTTGATATTTATGATTATTGCAAAACTGTTGTTGTTATAATGAGAGAACTTTTCAGTATTAATTGTTTCATTAGTTTGATTTTTCGAGCTTTTCTTGCATAAGTTATTTCCGTGATTGTTGACGCGTTAATAAGTAAGTTTTTAGTTAGTAATTGCTTTACATTTATATGTCATGTCGTTGCACGGTGGCTATTGTGTTTTATTTCTACAGTAAAACCTCATTAAAGCTGGACTTTGGGGACCTGAAAGTGTGTCCATGGTCTGTATTGATTGAGGACCCATGTTATCAGATTGAGTATTTGAAAATCAGACCAGTGGAAGGGGTGGGGGCTCATCCACATAGTATGTACACAAAAAAGGCAATATCTTTTAAAACCAACCTCCTCCCCCTCAGTGCGTACGTACTATATGGATGGACCCTAGAACTTTTAATTGTTTCGTTATGCTAAATAAGTTAGTTTAATAAGTTAGCTAAATAAATTAAAGACAGCATGTGGCTTCTGCCTTGCTATGCATAGCGTGGACCAGCTGGGGGGGGGGGGTGTCGATAAGCAGTGACCAGGAATTGCCTTCTTACCCCCTCCTACAAGTTATCAAAGTATGTGTTAATGAAGTTTTACTGTACTCCTATCCACATTGTTGTTAGTTATAAGTTATATACCAAATGTACCTTACATAAAGCTTGGTTAACTGACTTAATATAAGAATACGTATCCTTGATTCACTTGAATTCAATTGCTGGTAATAAATGTAGTGAGTTGTTATGCCAATATGTTTGCATAATAATTGTTTTAGCTTTGTTATCTATTTTGTTTTTGTTTCATCACTTAATTCTAATCAACTTATCCGTGAGGCTTAATGTATTCTTTGTTGCGTGTTTAGTTAATTTAATAATTTAATCAAATTATTCCATAATTGGTGCAATTCCAAGAAACTTTTAAGTTTCATTTCGTTTTCGATTCTTTGTTGATATTTAATTTGATTGTGATACTTGCTTGACGGTATGATTGTCTTGTGTTGCCGCTATTTTGCAAATGGTTACGGTTCCGGCAGTTTATTGGATATATCTCTATGTCGCTATAAATTCTATTCAAAATGTTTGACTCTATGTCCTTTTACTTTCAATTTTATTGTTTAATTAAGCAGCTGTGATTTATATTTGATGATTCTAGTTCAGAACTGTTTGTGTTTTGTGGTTCTCTATTGCATACCCCTTCCCCAAAGTTTTTTCAAAAACAGAATGTCTGAGACAGACAGACAGAGAGAGGGAGGGAATTCTCTTTGAAACAGCAGTACAACTTTATTATAACGTACTTATTATCAGGTCTGTAAAATTTATTATGTTATATGATCCGAGGTACGTTGTATCCAGTACCATCCAATACGATAGCGCATCATACGGGACCGTACATTGTGGTACGTTATAACAGAGTACACATTGCATTTGCACGTCCATTCAGTCATACTGGGGCATTCATTCGACCGTACTACTGTACTACGACAAAATCCGACAGACCTTGGCGACAGCTAATCAATAATATCTTCTTCGTAGTATTCTGCCCTTAGGCAGGTTTTGTATTCCAATTTCGCCATTCATTCCTGTTCATAGCTTTCTCCTTTAAGTCTTTATAGTCCTTTTCCATCATCCAGTCAAGTAGCGTCAACTAATCAATATAATAATATCAATCTACCCATTAATTGTTGCGCTGACATTTGAGATCTACGCCGCCTTCGTCCCTAGCTTTATATTAACCCCTTAACTGGGGATCCCGGATATATCCATCCATTTTACATTGAGTTACAGTTAAATACACGGTTAAGGGGTTAAAACTGCTTCCACTATCGCCACTTCACTAGGCTAGTTCACTCTTAAGTTTAGACTACTGCAGCAAGGGATTTTCTTACACCCCTGTGGGGGGTTATGCCACCAGTTTGTAACAGATAGCCCTGCCCCTATGCCCCTTCTGTGAGCTGGTGTGTTGGCTATCTTGTGCACTGTGCTTAGGGGCTGTCCATTAATTACGTCAACAAAATAGGGTGTGAGGGGGTTTGAAAAAGTTTGACAGTTGTTAAACAGGGGGAGGGGGATCGAGAGAAGTTGACTTCAACGATTTCATTTTTGTACAAAAGATAAAATATAGGAAATTTCATGGAATACTATTTATTACAATGGAAAACAGCCTGACAAGCAAAAAACAAGGTCATCATCACCACATTACGACACGTATGACACTTGATGAACAACAGAAAAAAAATGGTCACCGCTGCAAAAATAATAACTTTCGAAACTTTTTTAGGGAGACCCGTCACTGATCTTAGTTTGGGCCTTTGGGGGGGGGTCAAAAGTTTTTGAAATAATTATAGGGGGTCACAGAAAGTTGACAGTTGTTGACACAGTTGTTGACAAGGAGGAGGGGGTCAAAAAATGCACAAAATTTGTTGACGTAATTAATGGACAGCCCCTTAAGAGATGTTTCATATAGCCACAATGACCCTTTGGATTAAATGACCCTGCATGAATGACCCCCGCCGTTGGCTTTTGGCTGCTACTTCATGCCAAGATTCAGCGCCTAGGAATAAGGTGCTACTGCAGTGCTGTTTTTTGGAATTGACGCGATTTTACTTACTTACTTAATTTCACGCTTTCACACACACACACACACACACACTTCATGTCTATTGTCTAAACGTCACAGTAACGCAGTGGTTCTGAACCCGTGGTCCGCGGACCACAAGTGGTCCGCGAAAGGCAATGTAGTGGTCCGCGGCCAAGTCTGGTAAAACGTAGCCTAAATAAAAAGAGATATATATATTTTTAAGAGGGTAAAAGAGCAAGAGGGAGACAATGAATCAAGTATACAGACAGCCTAAGAGAAGCACCAAGAGCTAAAGACCAGTGGCTAGGCAGGCCACGGGGGGTTGGGGGTTGGGGGAGTTGGAGGGGTTTGAAAACCCCCACTTGCCATCAGGGCCACCCGTGAGATTCGTGCAAACATTTTTGTGAGGGGGTAGGAGGATGGTCGAGGATCGACTCTACTAGTCTAAGTATTAATTATAATAAGCGTTCTTTATATATCTTATATAGCAAGTTCTCTACACATGGGCGTCCGGAGGGGTGCAAGGGGTGCAATTGTACCCTCTGGAAAAATTGTGGAGTCATGAAAAAAGTAAAATTGCTTGTTTCTTTCGTCACAAAACCTTGTTTTGCACCCCCTGGACATTTTTTCATTTCTTTCGCCACAGGACCTTGTTTTGCACCCCCTGGAAAAATTTCTGCGGACGCCCATGTCTCTATATGTCTATAAAACAAGCAGTCGTGCGTCAGACGGACTGGGACCTGGAGCAGTGGGGGAGGGGGGTGGAAATTTGTCGAGCTTGGGGAGATGTAGTTGTTAGGAAATGTAGCAGTGGCGGGGATGTAGTGGTGGGGGATGTAGCAGTAGGGGGGATGCAGTTGGGCAGTGAAGGGGGGAGATTCCCCTCTTCCCCCTACAAATCGCGCCCTGCTCGTCAGCACTATATGAAGAGGAGCGCCCGTAAGACTTTAAGACTTGAGGGGAGCGCCGATAACTATGAGACGACCTTTCTTTTTGTGCTCGTCAGCAGTGTTGGGGGCACCAACGGTAGACTTTGCCCCCGGGCGCCGGATACCCTCACTACGCCACTGCTTTTCCCTGTTCCCTTACCCTATGTACAGTGATTCGGATTTTGCTAAAAATTTTAATTTACCTCATATCCATCACTTCGAGAAATCATTCGCTGACGGTCAGGCCTGAGGGAGGGGGTGCAGACGGTACATTGTACCGGGGCCCATGGAGATTTCAGGGGCCCAGATCCGGTGACGACAAGGCTTTTTGCTTGTCAGGGTGTTTTTTTGAGAATTGACAACGTTTTTTGCTTGTCAGGCTGTTTTTTGAGAGATGATAACACTTTTTGCTTGTCAGGTTTTTCAGAGACTTGATAAATTTTTCTGAAGGGCTCGCAAATTTTTTTCTTCCGGGGCCCGGAATTTCTCTCGGCGGCCCTGGTGATATATTACCACTCGCATACAGTACATCACCAATAGCAATCGATTTTATATCGATGGTCCGCCGTATGATTCTTCTAGACCGCCTCAACTGTGACCACCCTCAATATTGCATAGCGCTATGCATTCCTGTGTGGAAAGTGAAGCCCATTTCGACAACTTATTTATTCCTTTAACGATATAATTTATTCAATAGATTTGATATATTACCACTCGCATACAGTACATCACCAATAGCAATCGATTTTGTATCGATGGTCCGCCGTATGATTCTTCTAGACCGCCTCAACTGTGACCACCCTCTATATTGCATAGCGCTATGCATTCCTGTGTGGAAAGTGAAGCCCATTTCGACAACTTATTTATTCCTTTAACGATATAATTTATTCAATAGATTTGATATATTACCACTCGCATACAGTACATCACCAATAGCAATCGATATTGTGTCGATAGTCCACCGTATGATTCATCTAGACCGCCTTAACTGTGACCACCCTCTATATTGCATAACGCTATGCATTCCTGTGTGGAAAGTGAAGCCCATTTCGACAACTTATTTATTCCTTTAACGATATAATTTATTCAATAGATTTGATATATTACCACTCGCATACAGTACATCACCAATAGCAATCGATTTTGTATCGATGGTCCGCCGTATGATTCTTCTAGACCGCCTTAACTGTGACCACCCTCTATATTGCATAACGCTATGCATTCCTGTGTGGAAAGTGAAGCCCATTTCGACAATTTATTTATTCCTTTAACGATTTAATTTATTCAATAGATTTGATATATTACCACTCGCATACAGTACATCACCAATAGCAATCGATTTTGTATCGATGGTCCGCCGTATGATTCTTCTAGACCGCCTCAACTGTGACCACCCTCTATATTGCATAGCGCTATGCATTCCTGTGTGGAAAGTGAAGCCCATTTCGACAACTTATTTATTCCTTTAACGATATAATTTATTCAATAGATTTGATATATTACCAATCGCATACAGTAAGTCACCAATAGCAATCGATTTTGTATCGATGCTCCGCCGTCCGATTATTCTAGTCCGCCTCAACTGTGACCACCCTCTATATTGCATAGCGCTATGCATTCCTGTGTGGAAAGTGAAGCCCATTTCGACAACTTATTTATTCCTTTAACGATATAATTTATTCAATAGATTTGATATATTACCACTCGCATACAGTACATCACCAATAGCAATCGATTTTGTATCGATGGTCCGCCGTATGATTCTTCTAGACCGCCTCAACTGTGACCACCCTCTATATTGCATAGCGCTATGCATTCCTGTGTGGAAAGTGAAGCCCATTTCGACAACTTATTTATTCCTTTAACGATATAATTTATTCAATAGATTTGATATATTACCACTCGCATACAGTACATCACCAATAGCAATCGATTTTGTATCGATGGTCCGCCGTATGATTCTTCTAGACCGCCTCAACTGTGACCACCCTCTATATTGCATAGCGCTATGCATTCCTGTGTGGAAAGTGAAGCCCATTTCGACAACTTATTTATTCCTTTAACGATATAATTTATTCAATAGATTTGATATATTACCACTCGCATACAGTAAGTCACCAATAACAATCGATTTTGTATCGATGGTCCTCCGTATGATTCTTCTAGACCACCTCAACTGTGACCACCCTCTATATTGCATAGCGCTATGCATTCCTGTGTGGAAAGTGAAGCCCATTTCGACAACTTATTTATTCCTTTAACGATATAATTTATTCAATAGATTTGATATATTACCACTCGCATACAGTACATCACCAATAGCAATCGATATTGTGTCGATAGTCCACCGTATGATTCTTCTAGACCGCCTCAACTGTGACCACCCTCTATATTGCATTACGCTATGCATTCCTGTGTGGAAAGTGAAGCCCATTTCGACAACTTATTTATTCCTTTAACGATATAATTTATTCAATAGATTTGATATATTACCACTCGCATACAGTACATCACCAATAGCAATCGATATTGTGTCGATAGTCCACCGTATGATTCATCTAGACCGCCTTAACTGTGACCACCCTCTAAATTGCATAACGCTATGCATTCCTGTGTGGAAAGTGAAGCCCATTTCGACAACTTATTTATTCCTTTAACGATATAATTTATTCAATAGATTTGATATATTACCACTCGCATACAGTACATCACCAATAGCAATCGATTTTGTATCGATGGTCCGCCGTATGATTCTTCTAGACCGCCTTAACTGTGACCACCCTCTATATTGCATAACGCTCTGCATTCCTGTGTGGAAAGTGAAGCCCATTTCGACAATTTATTTATTCCTTTAACGATATAATTTATTCAATAGATTTGATATATTACCACTCGCATACAGTACATCACCAATAGCAATCGATTTTGTATCGATGGTCCGCCGTATGATTCTTCTAGACCGCCTCAACTGTGACCACCCTCTATATTGCATAGCGCTATGCATTCCTGTGTGGAAAGTGAAGCCCATTTCGACAACTTATTTATTCCTTTAACGATATAATTTATTCAATAGATTTGATATATTACCACTCGCATACAGTACATCACCAATAACAATCGATTTTGTGTCGATGGTCCACCGTATGATTCTTCTAGACCACCTCAACTGTGACCACCCTCTATATTGCATAGCGCTATGCATTCCTGTGTGGAAAGTGAAGCCCATTTCGACAACTTATTTATTCCTTTAACGATATAATTTATTCAATAGATTTGATATATTACCACTCGCATACAGTACATCACCAATAGCAATCGATATTGTGTCGATAGTCCACCGTATGATTCTTCTAGACCGCCTCAACTGTGACCACCCTCTAAATTGCATAACGCTATGCATTCCTGTGTGGAAAGTGAAGCCCATTTCGACAACTTATTTATTCCTTTAACGATATAATTTATTCAATAGATTTGATATATTACCACTCGCATACAGTACATCACCAATAGCAATCGATTTTGTATCGATGGTCCGCCGTATGATTCTTCTAGACCGCCTTAACTGTGACCACCCTCTATATTGCATAACGCTATGCATTCCTGTGTGGAAAGTGAAGCCCATTTCGACAATTTATTTATTCCTTTAACGATATAATTTATTCAATAGATTTGATATATTACCACTCGCATACAGTACATCACCAATAGCAATCGATTTTGTATCGATGGTCCGCCGTATGATTCTTCTAGACCGCCTCAACTGTGACCACCCTCTATATTGCATAGCGCTATGCATTCCTGTGTGGAAAGTGAAGCCCATTTCGACAACTTATTTATTCCTTTAACGATATAATTTATTCAATAGATTTGATATATTACCACTCGCATACAGTAAGTCACCAATAGCAATCGATTTTGTATCGATGGTCCGCCGTATGATTCTTCTAGACCGCCTCAACTGTGACCACCCTCTATATTGCATAGCGCTATGCATTCCTGTGTGGAAAGTGAAGCCCATTTCGACAACTTATTTATTCCTTTAACGATATAATTTATTCAATAGATTTGATATATTACCACTCGCATACAGTACATCACCAATAGCAATCGATATTGTGTCGATGGTCCACCGTATGATTCTTCTAGACCGCCTCAACTGTGACCCCCCTCTATATTGCATAGCGCTATGCATTCCTGTGTGGAAAGTGAAGCCCATTTCGACAACTTATTTATTCCTTTAACGATATAATTTATTCAATAGATTTGATATATTACCACTCGCATACAGTACATCACCAATAGCAATCGATATTGTGTCGATAGTCCACCGTATGATTCTTCTAGACCGCCTCAACTGTGACCACCCTCTATATTGCATTACGCTATGCATTCCTGTGTGGAAAGTGAAGCCCATTTCGACAACTTATTTATTCCTTTAACGATATAATTTATTCAATAGATTTGATATATTACCACTCGCATACAGTACATCACCAATAGCAATCGATTTTGTATCGATGGTCCGCCGTATGATTCTTCTAGACCGCCTCAACTGTGACCACCCTCTATATTGCATAGCGCTATGCATTCCTGTGTGGAAAGTGAAGCCCATTTCGACAACTTATTTATTCCTTTAACGATATAATTTATTCAATAGATTTGATATATTACCACTCGCATACAGTAAGTCACCAATAACAATCGATTTTGTATCGATGGTCCGCCGTATGATTCTTCTAGACCGCCTCAACTGTGACCACCCTCTATATTGCATAGCGCTATGCATTCCTGTGTGGAAAGTGAAGCCCATTTCGACAACTTATTTATTCCTTTAACGATATAATTTATTCAATAGATTTGATATATTACCACTCGCATACAGTACATCACCAATAGCAATCGATATTGTGTCGATAGTCCACCGTATGATTCTTCTAGACCGCCTCAACTGTGACCACCCTCTATATTGCATTACGCTATGCATTCCTGTGTGGAAAGTGAAGCCCATTTCGACAATTTATTTATTCCTTTAACGATATAATTTATTCAATAGATTTGATATATTACCACTCGCATACAGTACATCACCAATAGCAATCGATTTTATATCGATGGTCCGCCGTATGATTCTTCTAGACCGCCTCAACTGTGACCACCCTCAATATTGCATAGCGCTAGCGCTATGCATTCCTGTGTGGAAAGTGAAGCCCATTTCGACAACTTATTTATTCCTTTAACGATATAATTTATTCAATAGATTTGATATATTACCACTCGCATACAGTAAGTCACCAATAACAATCGATTTTGTATCGATGGTCCACCGTATGATTCTTCTAGACCGCCTCAACTGTGACCACCCTCTATATTGCATAGCGCTATGCATTCCTGTGTGGAAAGTGAAGCCCATTTCGACAACTTATTTATTCCTTTAACGATATAATTTATTCAATAGATTTGATATATTACCACTCGCATACAGTACATCACCAATAGCAATCGATATTGTGTCGATGGTCCACCGTATGATTCTTCTAGACCGCCTCAACTGTGACCACCCTCTATATTGCATTACGCTATGCATTCCTGTGTGGAAAGTGAAGCCCATTTCGACAACTTATTTATTCCTTTAACGATATAATTTATTCAATAGATTTGATATATTACCACTCGCATACAGTACATCACCAATAGCAATCGATTTTGTATCGATGGTCTGCCGTATGATTCTTCTAGACCGCCTCAACTGTGACCACCCTCTATATTGCATAGCGCTATGCATTCCTGTGTGGAAAGTGAAGCCCATTTCGACAACTTATTTATTCCTTTAACGATATAATTTATTCAATAGATTTGATATATTACCACTCGCATACAGTACAGCACTAATAGCAATCGATATTGTGTCGATAGTCCACCGTATGATTCATCTAGACCGCCTTAACTGTGACCACCCTCTATATTGCATAACGCTATGCATTCCTGTGTGGAAAGTGAAGCCCATTTCGACAACTTATTTATTCCTTTAACGATATAATTTATTCAATAGATTTGATATATTACCACTCGCATACAGTACATCACCAATAGCAATCGATTTTGTATCGATGGTCCGCCGTATGATTCTTCTAGACCGCCTTAACTGTGACCACCCTCTATATTGCATAACGCTATGCATTCCTGTGTGGAAAGTGAAGCCCATTTCGACAATTTATTTATTCCTTTAACGATATAATTTATTCAATAGATTTGATATATTACCACTCGCATACAGTACATCACCAATAGCAATCGATTTTGTATCGATGGTCCGCCGTATGATTCTTCTAGACCGCCTCAACTGTGACCACCCTCTATATTGCATAGCGCTATGCATTCCTGTGTGGAAAGTGAAGCCCATTTCGACAACTTATTTATTCCTTTAACGATATAATTTATTCAATAGATTTGATATATTACCACTCGCATACAGTACATCACCAATAGCAATCGATTTTGTATCGATGGTCCACCGTATGATTCTTCTAGACCGCCTCAACTGTGACCACCCTCTATATTGCATACGCTATGCATTCCTGTGTGGAAAGTGAAGCCCATTTCGACAACTTATTTATTCCTTTAACGATATAATTTATTCAATAGATTTGATATATAACCACTCGCATACAGTACATCACCAATAGCAATCGATTTTGTATCGATGGTCCGCCGTATGATTCTTCTAGACCGCCTCAACTGTGACCACCCTCTATATTGCATTACGCTATGCATTCCTGTGTGGAAAGTGAAGCCCATTTCGACAACTTATTTATTCCTTTAACGATATAATTTATTCAATAGATTTGATATATTACCACTCGCATACAGTACATCACCAATAACAATCGATTTTGTATCGATGGTCCGCCGTATGATTCTTCTAGACCGCCTCAACTGTGACCACCCTCTATATTGCATAGCGCTATGCATTCCTGTGTGGAAAGTGAAGCCCATTTCGACAACTTATTTATTCCTTTAACGATATAATTTATTCAATAGATTTGATATATTACCACTCGCATACAGTAAATCACCAATAACAATCGATTTTGTATCGATGGTCCGCCGTATGATTCTTCTAGACCGCCTCAACTGTGACCACCCTCTATATTGCATAGCGCTATGCATTTCCTGTGTGGAAAGTGAAGCCCATTTCGACAACTTATTTATTCCTTTAACGATATAATTTATTCAATAGATTTGATATATTACCACTCGCATACAGTACATCACCAATAGCAATCGATATTGTGTCGATGGTCCACCGTATGATTCTTCTAGACCGCCTCAACTGTGACCACCCTCTATATTGCATTACGCTATGCATTCCTGTGTGGAAAGTGAAGCCCATTTCGACAACTTATTTATTCCTTTAACGATATAATTTATTCAATAGATTTGATATATTACCACTCGCATACAGTACATCATCACCAATAACAATCGATTTTGTATCGATGGTCCGCCGTATGATTCTTCTAGACCGCCTCAACTGTGACCACCCTCTATATTGCATAGCGCTATGCATTCCTGTGTGGAAAGTGAAGCCCATTTCGACAACTTATTTATTCCTTTAACGATATAATTTATTCAATAGATTTGATATATTACCACTCGCATACAGTACATCACCAATAACAATCGATTTTGTATCGATGGTCCGCCGCATGATTCTTCTAGACCGTCTCAACTGTGACCACCCTCTATATTGCATAGCGCTATGCATTCCTGTGTGGAAAGTGAAGCCCATTTCGACAACTTATTTATTCCTTTAACGATATAATTTATTCAATAGATTTGATATATTACCACTCGCATACAGTACATCACCAATAGCAATCGATTTTGTATCGATGGTCCGCCGTATGATTCTTCTAGACCGCCTCAACTGTGACCACCCTCTATATTGCATTACGCTATGCATTCCTGTGTGGAAAGTGAAGCCCATTTCGACAACTTATTTATTCCTTTAACGATATAATTTATTCAATAGATTTGATATATTACCACTCGCATACAGTACATCACCAATAGCAATCGATTTTGTATCGATGGTCCGCCGTATGATTCTTCTAGACTCAACGCCTATATTCAACTGTGAAAGTGAAGCCCATTTCGACACTTATTTATTCCTTTAACTCAATAGATTTATATTTATTGCATACAGTACATAGCAATCGATATAATTTATTCAATTCTATTTGCTCATTTTATATATACGCACAATAGATTTGATATATAACCACTGCATACAGTACATCACCAATAGCAATCGATATTGTGTCGATTCCGTATGATTCTTGGAAAGTGAAGCCCATTTCGACAACTTATTTATTCCATTTAACTTATTTATTCCTTTAACGATATAATTTATTCAATAGATTTGATATATTACCACTCGCATACAGTACATCACCAATAGCAATCGATTTTGTATCGATGGTCCGCCGTATGATTCTTCTAGACCGCCTCAACTGTGACCACCCTCTATATTGCATAGCGCTATGCATTCCTGTGTGGAAAGTGAAGCCCATTTCGACAACTTATTTATTCCTTTAACGATATAATTTATTCAATAGATTTGATATATTACCACTCGCATACAGTACATCACCAATAGCAATCGATTTTGTATCGATGGTCCGCCGTATGATTCTTCTAGACCGCCTCAACTGTGACCACCCTCTATATTGCATAGCGCTATGCATTCCTGTGTGGAAAGTGAAGCCCATTTCGACAACTTATTTATTCCTTTAACGATATAATTTATTCAATAGATTTGATATATTACCACTCGCATACAGTACATCACCAATAGCAATCGATTTTGTGTCGATGGTCCACCGTATGATTCTTCTAGACCGCCTCAACTGTGACCACCCTCTATATTGCATAGCGCTATGCATTCCTGTGTGGAAAGTGAAGCCCATTTCGACAACTTATTTATTCCTTTAACGATATAATTTATTCAATAGATTTGATATATTACCACTCGCATACAGTACATCACCAATAGCAATCGATATTGTGTCGATAGTCCACCGTATGATTCTTCTAGACCGCCTCAACTGTGACCACCCTCTATATTGCATTACGCTATGCATTCCTGTGTGGAAAGTGAAGCCCATTTCGACAACTTATTTATTCCTTTAACGATATAATTTATTCAATAGATTTGATATATTACCACTCGCATACAGTACATCACCAATAGCAATCGATTTTGTATCGATGGTCCGCCGTATGATTCTTCTAGACCGCCTCAACTGTGACCACCCTCTATATTGCATAGCGCTATGCATTCCTGTGTGGAAAGTGAAGCCCATTTCGACAACTTATTTATTCCTTTAACGATATAATTTATTCAATAGATTTGATATATTACCACTCGCATACAGTACATCACCAATAGCAATCAATATTGTGTCGATAGTCCACCGTATGATTCTTCTAGACCGCCTCAACTGTGACCACCCTCTATATTGCATTACGCTCTGCATTCCTGTGTGGAAAGTGAAGCCCATTTCGACAACTTATTTATTCCTTTAACGATATAATTTATTCAATAGATTTGATATATTACCACTCGCATACAGTACATCACCAATAGCAATCGATTTTGTATCGATGGTCCGCCGTATGATTCTTCTAGACCGCCTCAACTGTGACCACCCTCTATATTGCATAGCGCTATGCATTCCTGTGTGGAAAGTGAAGCCCATTTCGACAACTTATTTATTCCTTTAACGATATAATTTATTCAATAGATTTGATATATTACCACTCGCATACAGTACATCACCAATAGCAATCGATATTGTGTCGATGGTCCACCGTATGATTCTTCTAGACCGCCTCAACTGTGACCACCCTCTATATTGCATAGCGCTATGCATTCCTGTGTGGAAAGTGAAGCCCATTTCGACAACTTATTTATTCCTTTAACGATATAATTTATTCAATAGATTTGATATATTACCACTCGCATACAGTACATCACCAATAGCAATCGATATTGTGTCGATAGTCCACCGTATGATTCTTCTAGACCGCCTCAACTGTGACCACCCTCTATATTGCATTACGCTATGCATTCCTGTGTGGAAAGTGAAGCCCATTTCGACAACTTATTTATTCCTTTAACGATATAATTTATTCAATAGATTTGATATATTACCACTCGCATACAGTACATCACCAATAGCAATCGATTTTGTATCGATGGTCCGCCTTATGATTCTTCTAGACCGCCTCAACTGTGACCACCCTCTATATTGCATAGCGCTCTGCATTCCTGTGTGGAAAGTGAAGCCCATTTCGACAACTTATTTATTCCTTTAACGATATAATTTATTCAATAGATTTGATATATTACCACTCGCATACAGTAAATCACCAATAACAATCGATTTTGTATCGATGGTCCGCCGTATGATTCTTCTAGACCGCCTCAACTGTGACCACCCTCTATATTGCATAGCGCTATGCATTCCTGTGTAGAAATTGAAGCCAATTTCGACAACTTATTTATTCTTTTAGCGATATAATTTATTCAATAAATTTGATATATTACCACTCGCATACAGTACATCACCAATAGCAATCGATTTTGTGTCGATGGTCCACCGTATGATTCTTCTAGACCGCCTCAACTGTGACCACCCTCTATATTGCATTACGCTATGCATTCCTGTGTGGAAAGTGAAGCCCATTTCGACAACTTATTTATTCCTTTAACGATATAATTTATTCAATAGATTTGATATATTACCACTCGCATACAGTACATCACCAATAGCAATCGATATTGTGTCGATAGTCCACCGTATGATTCTTCTAGACCGCCTCAACTGTGACCACCCTCTATATTGCATTACGCTATGCATTCCTGTGTGGAAAGTGAAGCCCATTTCGACAACTTATTTATTCCTTTAACGATATAATTTATTCAATAGATTTGATATATTACCACTCGCATACAGTACATCACCAATAATTTATTCAATAAATGTGATATACAGGCCTGATGAGAGGGGGTGCAGCCGGTACATTGTACCGGGGCCCATGGAGTTTTCAGGGGCCCAGATCCGATGACGATAATGTTTTTTGCTTGTCAGGGTGTTTTTTTAGAATTGGCAACGTTTTTTGCTTGTCAGGTTGTTTTTGTAGAGTTGATAAAGTTTTTTTGCTTGTCAGGTTTTTCAGAGACTTGATAAATTTTTCTTAAGGGCCGCAAATTTTTTTCCGGGGCCCGGAATTTTTCTCGGCGGTCCTGCTGACGGTGAATTAGTTTATTTGACTTCGGAATTCTATTTTCCCATATATTTGAACTCAGAGGTAAAGAGACATGGATTTTTCTGGAGATAAGCCTTGGCATATATCTGGGTAGCAGATCATGACAATTTAATTAATTAGCAAATCATGACATTTTATTGACACAGAATCAGGCTCGTCGGAACGAATTTTCAGCAGCGAGTGCAGATTTTCTCAAGATAACAAAAGTTGGGACAAGGAAAAAAAGTTCGTCTCTTTAATAACGCTGACGATCTGAAAAACGTCTTCTCGGACTTACTTTACCCTCTCAAAAACCTTAACAGGGAAAAAAGGTCATCAGCTCTCTTTCTTCTATTGACTACATGTATATAAACGTACAGTATATAATACTTTTTTCTATAAGACCTATATCTACTTTATATTCTCATTAATTAACATTATTACTAGATTATTACATTTTTGTTATTTGCACAAATTTGATGTTAAAAATTATTCAACATATTTCTGTTCAAGTATACAGTTATTCATGGTTTATACTATAGTTAAGTTGTGCTACTCTTGAAATGTTGAGAAAATAAATTTGAATTTGATTTGATGATTAATATTGAAAATTCGTCACAAGCAAAAAATCGAAAACCAGCCTTATCTTCCAGGGGGAGTGCACCCTCTACACCCCCACTTCCTACGGGCCTGTACAAGATTAAAACTACAATACACTTTTCTTGTTTTTATTGATTCGAACTGGACTATATGATGAACTGCATGACGCAGCGTGATCGCTCTTTCCTGCCTATAATTATAATCTCGACTTGTCGATGATGCATCACAAAAGACCTTTGAGGGGGGCAGCCATCTCCCACCCTTCCCCCCAGGCGCTTCGCACTCTGTGGCTGCTCCTATGTCCAGTCGTAGATCACAGACGAATTCGATTCCTCGCTGTGCATACAGACGAGCTTTGCCGCCGCGAAAGCCCGACTGTCATCCCCGCTGCGGATGTCATCTTCCACACGTGACGCCGGTGTCACGCAGCGGCGGCGGCGGCGGCAGCAGCAGCAGCAGCAGCAGCGTCACGTATAGAACATTATCATATATACGCGCGCGTGACCACCGGACTAGGATATAACCGGGTCGAAGAGCCCGGGTTCCGGGTCTAACGTCCACGGATGCCAACTTCGCGACCAAGGGCTCCCTGCCCTCTTTCCCTCTCTCTTATTCCCCCTCCTCCTCCTCCTCCTCCTCCTCCTCCTCCTCCTCCTCCTCATTCTCTTATTCTTTCACGGGTGAGGAAGTGACCGACCTGCCTGTCCGCGGCCGCCGTGGTTAGAGGCCTCAACGCAGGGACCACCGTCTTGTATTCCCCGGGAACCGCACGAGTGTACGCCGGTCGGGTAATACCATCGTTACGTTCTGGATATAACCCCTCCCCCCTGAGATCCACCCTCGCCCTCTATTCGTCCCTCACTCCGTCCCTCGCTCGGCTTATCTTCTCTCGGCCAGCGACTCCCACTTCTCCCCCTATCTCCAGCCGCATGGTTCTTTTCGACGTGAAACGAAGCGATATGAGACGCAGTATTGTTATCTTAAACGTCATCGTCTGCTTAAAGGTTTCAGGTAAGACAGATCTGCTAGTTTTCTATGGTTTCTACTCTTTTTAATAAAGCGACAGCATGGGAAATAGGCCTAATAAAAATAACATTTTACGAAATTCTTGTGAGACCAGCTCGAGTTTTTACGATGAAATTGCATTGTTTTGAACATTTTTACCCCAGTTTGTTGATAATCGAAGATTTATAGGCCTATTACTTGGTCTTGTTGAAAACTAGGAATGGACCAGAATTTCAATTTTTTCACTGGGAAAAGAATTCGTGGAGACTAAGTTAGAAGCGCATTTCAAACCCTGGAATAGACTATTCGTACCGAAGAACGGAAAAACCTGTGCCCCCCTTCCAGTGGGGTGCGATTTGTGACTTGGAGCAGTGGAGGGGAATATGTTGAGCTTGGGGCGATGTAGTTGTTGGGGAAGTGTAGCAGTGGGGGATGTGGAAGTAGGGGGATGCAGTTAGGCAGTGGGGGAGGGGAATCCCCTCTTCCTCCCTACAAATCGCTCCCTACCCCCCACTAATGTAAAAGTGACTAATAACGATAATGATTTATTGTCGTCGTTGTTGTTGCTGCTGATGGTGGAAGTGGCGATGATGATGATGATGGTAGTGGTGGTGCCCTCTGTTTGCTTTGCTGTACTGATTTAGGTACAGAAGAAGTGCATTGAAAGATCCACCGTTTACCATGCTGATATATTATGCAGGGTGGACCAATAAAACTGGCGCCAATCAGACATAGTGGCTCGTATTTTTTGATGAACGCCTCCTACTCCAGTCTGGTTTTCGCTAGATGGCGCCGCTGCACTTTGTAATTTGAAGAAAAAAACTTAAATGGCTGGATTCAGGATATAATCCCATAGATGTTCACCAAAAATTTCCAAGTATTTCGATCCAGGTGTTGTTAAAATATTTACGATGAAACAGATTGGTACCGGTATTATTGGGCCCCTGTACCTGTATATTATTTCCACTAATAAATAGTGTATATGTTTATTAGTATTATACTGTATACATGTGCAGTAATAATTGTAAAGTATAATATATGAGAGATGTGTTAAACTGCATTCCGATATGACGACGCAGTATTTTTGGTTATGACATTTTCGTTATAAAGGGGTTCGACCGTAGGGAGGGAGGTAGATGGGGAGGAGGTAGATGAAAGGTCGGATGGATGGAGGGAGTGGCTTTCGTCCGGATGAAGGATTATCCAGGATGGAACGACCGAACGAAGGATAAATAAACAGAAGAAGGCGGACAGAATGAAATGGATGGATGAAAGGTTACGAACGCACACAGCAAAACCTGCGATGATAGGACAACGATGATGCAAGTGATGATGATGATGATGATGACGATGATGATGATGATGATGATGATGATGACGACGATGATTATGATGACGATGTGATGATGATGATGATGATGATGATGATGATGATGATGATGATGATGATGATGACGATGGATTCCGGAAATGATACGCCACTGATGACGATGTGATTTGAAATATTTATGATGATGATGATGATGATGATGATGATGATGATGATGATGATGATGATGATGATGATGATGATGATGGATGGTGATGTTAAATGATGACGATGGTAACGGTCATTAAAAAAATTTTGAAACCCTTTGAGGTCAAACTACCCCCCGGCTAAAAAGCGGTTTCCTGAGGGATTTTTTGTTTGTCAGGAAAAACTTAAAGGTGATAACGGTTTTTTTGCTTGTCAAGGTTTTTTTCTAAAGTTGGCCACGGTCGAAACCAAAAACCAACCCCCCTTCCGGAAATCCTGGCTACGCCACTGGATAGACGAGTGAAGAAATATTTAGAAATATTTATGACACGCGTCGATATAATCAATGTACATCTTCTACGAATGAAAATATTAATCAGTAAGCCTAACAATTTGGAAATTGATTCATCGAGACAGACAGGCAGGTAGGCAGGCAGACAGACATACAGAGACGGAGACAGAGACAGTGAGAGAGTGAGAGACAGACAGACAGACAGACAGAGAGAGACAGACTGAGAGAGACAGACTGAGAGAGACAGACTGAGAGATAGAGATACATGTAGAGAGATAGAAAGTCCTTCGACAAGTCGCAGTGTTAGCTTGATTTTTTTTATTATGGTCGTATCGATGTATGAGAAGCAGCGTGCGGCGTTCAATGCGTTTTGCCCAGTCTGCCTCAGTTCAAGCGTTGGCGAAGTCTTATCTGCACCGAGTGCAGGTAGAACGACTGGAAAAAAAACAGTGCAACAACCTTCCTGTTTGTCTTGATTTCCTTCGCCTGATCAGTTGACACAGAAACCTACCAGAATCTACCTTTACCAGAGCTGGGGGGCTCCTTGTCTTTTTTCACACAGAGAATTAATGGATTGTAAGACTTCTTTCTGACTATCATCAGCTCTTGTTACAATTCTTCCAGGTCCATGTCATCCCCCTCTCCCTCCCTCTCTTTTTTACATTTACGCCTTTCTCTCCGCTTCTTTTCCCTGTCGTTTGTTTGCGTGGATGTCTGTCCTCCTCTTCTCCTTCCTCTTGACTGACAACATTAGAAAGGAGAAGAGAGAGAGAGAGAGAGAGAGAGAGAGAGAGAGAGAGAGAGAGAGAGAGAGAGAGAGAGAGAGTTAAGCTTATCCTAGCCTTTAATAAAATCCGCCAATGGAGAGAGGGGGATTTGATAAAATAGAAACATACAAAACAATGACTGGGAAAGTAGATGTGCCATATGATCGATTCTTTACATTGGCACACTATAGCAGCACAAGAGGCCACAAATGCAAATTGTTTAAGCAGAGGGTTGGCCCAAGCAAGAAAAATTTCTTTAGCGCAATGGTTGTGGACAAATGGAACAGTTTGGATGAGGTGGGAGTGACAGTTGAAACAGTAAACGGTTTCAAAGGCTATCTCGGAAAACTTGGTTATTGAATGTGGAGATTTAGGCCCAGGCCTACTACAGTGGTTTTCACACAGGCTTACTTAGTCTCCTAAACCAGTGTTTATTCTAGCCACCTTGACATTGGGGGGATTTAGAAATGTTTGGGGGACAATGTCTGAGTCTCCACACTTGGGGGGGGAGGTTCCATCCCAGCCAACATATAAAAAATTTGGAGGGTAGCTTTAAAACTTGGGGGAATTCCCCCTGGGAAGACCTAGAATAAAAACTGCTCCTAAACCACTTAAAATGACATTATTATTATTATTATTATTATTATTATTATTATTATTATTATTATTATTATTATTATTATTATTATTATTATTATTATTATCTTATTCTTACTCTTTTTATTCAGCATCTTCTTCTTCTTCTTCTTTCGTCTGTCTATTGATGTTCTTTGTCAGTGTTCTTTTCTTCTTCTTTCCGTTCCATTTCTCGTTGTAACTCGCTTTATTGTTCCGTACCTCTGTCCTCGACAAGTTCAATTTCTCTTATCTATATTTCTGCTAAGAAATCTTGACTTCCTTACTTCCAACTTCTTCCCATTCTTCCTCTTTGTCGTCCAACTTCTCTGCCTCCTCTTCTTCTCCCTCTTTATTATCTCCCTCTTCTTTATCATCGTCATCATCTTCCTCTTTCTCCTCTTCAAGATCTTCATCTTTTCGTCATCTTCCTTCGTCTCTTTTTCCCTCTTCCTTTTCTTTGTCTTTGTCATCTTCTTTTTCCTCTTTCTACTCCTCTTCATTTCCCCTTCTTCTTCCTCCTCCTCTTCTTCGTCTTTTTTCTTCGTCGTCGTCATCATCGTCGTCGTCATCATCGTCGTCGTCGTTGAGTGTCGTCTTGTTTGATTGACATCAGTTGTCGTCCGCATAATTCTCTTGGAAAGAGCAAGTCTCGAGTCCTTGCATCAGATGCAATCTGCACATACTACTGCAAACGTAAATACTATCGACTGCACAGCACGAGATAGAGAGAGAGAGAGAGAGAGAGAGAGAGAGAGAGAGAGAGAGAGAGAGAGAGAGAGAGAGAGTAGACAGATAAAGCGACGGTCTGAGAGTGAGTGAGTGAGAGAGTGAAAGAGAGTGTGAGAGTGAGAGTGAGAGAGAGAAAGAGAGTGAGAGTGAGTGTGTGTGTGTGAGTAAAGAGAGGTATATAGATGGTCTGAGACTGAGAGAGAGAGGGGGAGATAAAGAGACCCGACAGGAGTCCGATCAAAATCAAGGCCCTCTGTGACTCTCTCGGTTAAAGCGTCAGCTCTGTCATGAGACCGAAAGACATATTGACCCGGGTTCAAACCCCGGACGGTCAGAGATTTTAATTCTCAGGCAGTCACATATCCGCCCAGTACCGAGAGGAAGTTAAAATGGTCCGTGCAATCAGTGGCGGCTCCACCGGGGGGGCCAGGGGGGCCCGTGCCCCCATTGAGAGCCTGGCCCCCAGTGGCCCCCAGTTAGGACCGTATACTTAATGCTACATACATTAAACAACAAATGGTTCCCCCCATGATTAGAAGTCCCCTAACGGCCCCCACTTGCCAAATCCTAGAGCCGCCACTGCGTGCAATGTGTCAAGGTTCGCTCCCCTCGTTTCCATCAGGGCCCCCAACTCCCTCCGCAGACAGGGCGAAAGGACTCCCAAATTTTACCCCGTTGAAATCCACGAGCAAGTCAAATTACTTTTCATCATTTGATCCTTCGCATATATCTAAAAATTGCTTCATATTCTTTCCTTGAAATTTAGTATTAGCTGTCTGAAAAATAGCCATCGCATTTCGAGATATTGCTAAAAAAGTCAAATTCGCGCAAGAAGTCAAACATTTAGGTCTTCAGGAGAGACTTGACAGTGGCGTAGCCAGGATTTCCGGAAAGGGGGGTTTGAAAAAAATTTCGTCAATAGCCGCCAAGGGGGGTTTTCACCCAAAAAATTGCCAAAAATCGCCTCAAAAAATAAAAATTGCATGGGAATACATTTTTAAAAAAAAATTTCGCCGTCCAAGGGGGGTTTTAACTCCAACCCCCCTCCGTGGCTACGCCACTGGGACTTGACGACTTGTAAATATCGGTCACCGTCTTTTATTTTGAATTCTGCGTTTCATTTTCTTTATGTTTTCCGGTAAACAGCCGAAAGAAGAGCGGATCTTCGTTTTCCAATTATAACGAATTGACGCCAAGGGAAATTCTGCGACACGAGGCTCTGTTACTGGATGTGTCTCTCTTCCCCCTCTCTCTCCTTCTCTCTCTCTCACTCCTCTCTCTCTCTCCCTCTCTCTCTTTCTTGCTTTCTCATACTTTCTCTTCTCCCTCTCTCAGTGGCGGCTCTAGGATTTGGCAAGAGGGGGGCGTTGGGGTGGCAACTTCTAATCATGGGGGCCAACCATTTGTTGTTTAATGTATGTAGCATTAAGTATAGGGTCCCAACTGGGGAGGCACTGGGGGGCAGGCACTCAATAGGGGGCACGGGCCCCCTGCTCCCCCCCGGTGGAGCCGCCACTGCCCTCTCTCTGACTGTCTCTCTCTCCATTGTTTGATTAGCGCATTCTATGATGGCTACCGTCGTCGTCGTCGTCGTCGTCATCATCATCATAGCGCCTTCCTCTTTCTCTGCATCGGTCGTTGTTATGTCAAAGGAATTCGCGTAGTCGTTGCTTAGCGTCGTCTGCGATCAATTATTCAAGACCAGTTCTGGTCCATTGCACGGATCGCTGCTTAGGGTAAAACCGATATCGTTTGGCGACACTTTGGTCGCCTTACTTACTTATTTGCACGCACACAATGCGAACGTTATGGCCTACAGTTGTAGGCCTAAACCCCCAATACGTACAAGCAGGGTCAAGATGCCAGGACCTGTTTTAAGAAAAATAAATTTATCACTGGACTAAACTTAGAAAATTGGTGGACATCCGCGCAAAAAACGAGCAAAAAAGTTCGTCCGGAAAATTTATCACTGCACAAAGTACAGAAAATTGCATTTTACCACTGCACATTTTGTGTAGGCCTATATATTAATGCACGTTAAAGCAGGTCCTGCAAGATGCCTACAGTGTATAGGCCTACATGCGGCTATATTTATATATAGCCGTTGTATTTCTGTATGTTAAGAATTTCAAGCAGCAAAAGTGTTTCTTTTATTGATAGTTGTTTCACAGCACATGCGATCGCATTAATATCGTCGTCGTCATCATCGTTCGTCGTCGCAGTAGTTGTTATCATTGTCAAAAATAGATTTACAAACTCACCTTTCTCACCTGGATTATCCAAGTTATCCACCGTAGACTGTCACATGGGTTGTCCTGCGGGATATCCTGGATTTGACCTGGATCTCGTGAGATTTCCATATGCTTTGTGTCGTTTTGATGCTTGTATGTGCATTATGCCGTGGCGCTATAGAAGCTTAATATTTGATTGGAATAAAAACAAAGCCACCCACACTGCTACCGAACGTTGTCATTCTGAACATGAAAGCACGCCAACAATATACGACAATAGTTTTGATGTTGTTCGATTGAATATCAATTTGGATTCTTCTCCGTTCACAGAATAGGCCGACATTGATGGGTGATTAGGAATCTCGACAGGCTTTGCACCAATCGACCGCCGTTTCTGTGCATTGACGACGAGACATGGTCGTCGTTATCCAATCGCGTCCTGCAGCCGCCGGCTTTGTGTGAAGCCCGATTGCCAATGCTCCTACGCGCACACAAAACAACCAACGAAAAATATGACACGTTGTTACCACAGTCACTTCAAAACAGCGAATGATTACAATGATGCAACGTATGCATTATTATGTGTACAGTACAGTAGAACTTCGTTATATCATACTTTATATGTGTACAGTACAGTAGAACTTCGTTATAGCGTACTTTATATGTGTACAGTACAGTAGAACTTCGTTATAACGTACTTTATATATGTACAGTACAGTAGAACTTCGTTATAGCGTACTTTATATGTGTACAGTACAGTAGAACTTCGTTATGACGTACTTTATATGTGTACAGTACAGTAGAACTTCGTTATAACATACTTTATATGTGTACAGTACAGTAGAACTTCGTTATAGCGTACTTTATATATGTACAGTACAGTAGAACTTCGTTATAACGTACTTAGCGAGTCTGCAAAAATTCAGTACCTTATATCTAATCTATCAATCAATTAATGAATGAATCAATCAATCAATCAACCAAGTCCTTTATTTCTTACTCAAAATTAAGAGTAAACAATAGATTAAGTCAGTTATACTGGCCGGATAATTCAAACATGCCACATTTTTTCTGAATTAATTCATAGAAATAAGTAATAAAGCATATATATGCATCAAGATATATCAATTTAGAAAATCAGTCAACTCAGTATTGTAAATTTACTGGCAGATCCACATATATGGCATATCCGAGATACGTTATATCGAATATCATCCAATATGGTAGCGCATTACACAGGACCGTACATTGCGGTACTTTATAACCGGGCATTCGTTATAACCGAGTATAGGTTATAACGAAGTTCTACTGTACATAGGAGATGTCGTCTTTCAATCCGTGTGAGAGAATTGGGCATTTTTCTGGCGTCTGCAAATGCTACTCTACGCCTCAACACGTATAGGATAACTATAGAGGTATCGATTTTTAATCTATGCGTGGATGCAATTGCGAACCGGAAATCCACAGCAAACAAGTAAAATTCGTATCTCTATAGGTGCATGCCGTCTCTTGCCTTCTATCTGTCCTCGTCTGTCTGCTTACCTGTCTGTCTGTCTGCCTGTCCGCCTGAATGCTTGATTCCATGCTGTCTATCTGTCTGTCTTCTGCCTAGCTGCCTGTTAGTTAGCCTGCCTGACTGTTTCTCTGTCTGTCTATATACCTGCCTATATGTCTGTATGTCTACCTTTCGGCTTAACTGTCGGCCTGTTTTTTCCGCCGGTGTGTCTGTCTGTCTGCTTGCCTGTCTGTCTGCCTATCTGCGTGCCTGCTAGTCTGTCTGTTTCTCTGTCATTCTGCCTGTCCGCTTGCGTCTGCCAGTTTCTCTTAGCTTCTGTATTTCTCGCACATCCAATTTCAATATGATTTCTTGATTTTTCTGCCATCGGTCCATCCGAATCCAGTCAGTAACCGAGTCTCTGTTCGCGACCGGCTATCTGTCTCTCGCTCCGTCTGTGGGGAAATTGACCTTTCCTTTGGCGTCTCCCTTTCCCTCTCCCTTCCCTGTTCGTCCCCGTCTGTTACTCTGTCGTCTTTGGGGTTCGTCCCTTCTTTTTCGCCGTAAACTCATTTCAAATCCAATTATTGTCAGCTTTCTGTACGTCCACATGCAGTCCACAGTTAAAGACCAAGAAGTCGTTTTTCGCGTGGAACTCAAAACTCCAACCAAGACAGCGCTTCCAAGAAAGTCTCGATTGATTTCAGAAAATGCACATCTGGAAACAACAACATCTCTGAATTGGTCTAAAATTCTCGAATTACAGTTGTTTATCTTGTAGAATTTTTATAAAACTTAGGAAATTCTGACGACCTGAGCATTGGTTTTTCTTTTCTTACAACAACAACTATACTACTACTGCTGCTACTGCTACTACTACTACTACTACTACTACTACTACTACTACTACTACTACTACTACTACTACTACTACTACTACTACTACTACTACTACTACTACTACTACTACTACTACTACTACTACTACTACTACTACAATAACAACCATCACCACCACCATCACCACCATTACTACTACTACTACTACTGCTACTACTACCCCACTTATTCTACACTGTGATAGATATCGACCTGCAATCCTGATTCTAAAGGTTGTAAGGATTTCTTCAAATCCGGAAATAGGCGCTCTCTTCTGACACTGTGTTCCGGTCGACGCGGATCCCAGTGGATCAACAAATCTTCTCTCTCGGAGAGCGCAGGTGTCCGAATGGGGTTAACACAACAACAACGGCGACAGGAGAGGGAGAGGAAGAGAGAGAGAGGCAGAGAGAGTGGCAGACAGAGACAGACAGAGAAAGAGAGACAGATCGAGAAAAAGAGAAAAAAGGAGGAATAGACAGACAGACAGTCAGACATAAACTGACAGACAGACAGACAGACAGACTGACTGACAGACAGACAGACTGAGGCAGACAGTGTTTCCTTATAGGTATCAGAACAACGACACATAAGACAGGAGATAGAACAAAATGGAGTGAGAGACAGACAGACAGACGGTGGCATTGACAGAAAGAAAGAGAAAGACAGAGAAAGAAAGAGAGACAGGCAAACACAGACAGAAAAGAGAGAGAGAGAGAGAGAGAGAGAGAGAGAGAGAGAGAGAGAGAGAGACATAGAGAGAGACAGAGAATGAAAGAGATAGAGAGATCAGAGACGGCGAGACAGAGACAGAGACAGAGACAGAGACAGACAGAGAGGAAGGGTCTTAACCAAGAGCATCATCCAGAACGCATCAGGGTGTAACTAGCCACGCCTTGAGCGGTAACTTAGGACCAACGGGGGACAGATATTTTCTTGATGGGATGCGCCGTCTTCTACTGTGTATTTCGGCGACACCGGTCCAGCTTCCGTCGGTAAATTTGTCGATCCCCACTAACGACTACCCTGCTGATAATTTCCCAGATATTCCAATCAAACCGCGTTCACTGTGAAGACATAAAACGTAGAAATATTCGATTTCACAAAACAAATGAGTATTCGATCTTTATGACGCTCTGAAAATGAAGTCCTTTCCGAATCGGAGATTAGATTAAAAGAGGAAATAGAAGACGCCACAAAATGAACACGAATATAAATGTATATATATATATATATATATATTTATATATTCGTATATATATATGTATATATATATATATATACAGGATGGCGCAATAAAACCGGACTATATTAAATGCAAACCTAATTGTTACTAGTCCGGTTTTTTGCGCCACCCTATATATATATATATATATGTATATATATACATAGATACTTTATGTGCATTCTTATTATTTCATTTGTGATTTCTCTCTATATCATTATCTATGGTTCGTGGTCACTTCTTAGAGAGTTGATATCTATGATTACTGACGTGTGAACTTAGCTGGACAATCCAATCAGTTCCTTGCGTTTGTTCTATTATGCGAGAAGATAAATCCGGAGGCAACGAGGCGTCGCAAACATCTCCGGATGAATCACGCTCGTCTGCATTGGCCTATATACGATGGCCCAAACCGTCCACCGTACTTTTCAATTTTTTTTTTTTATAGGCCTACGGTGTCTCGAGGCGGCCACAGGAACAGACACAAAGCCAGCGGATTCTTATTAACTCGTTTTCACTGCATCAATCGTGACGGAACGGTCATACAAAACCGCCGGACAATTAGACATAATTGTTCCGGATATGCGTAATCGATTCGACGACGTTCTGTTTGCGCATGCGCGCCGAGATGTACGCACGTCACGTGATCCCGGGCGGCTGGAAGGGGGCGGGGCGGGGGCGGGAGCGGAAGAGCGTACGGCGAAGGGTAAACAAACATTCCGCGGATATTCGGGAGGAGGTTCTTTAAAATTCCCGGAGAATTCGACCGATCTATCCTCGAGGGAAATTCTCCGCCGACGCTGCACGCTCCAGATGGCCAGCGAATGGGGGAGGGGTGGGGTGGGGTGGAGGGAGGGATGGGAGAGGGAGGGGTTCTGGCGCGTTGCCTAGGCAACGGAACTGCACGCTTCAGGATTTAATTTGCGGCGAAAACGTCGTCTGTAAAAGAAGCTGCTTCTAAATTGAAATGTAAAATCAACGGCGGTAAAAAGCATATATATATATATATATATATATATATATATATATATATATATATATATATGAGTCACAAGAACAAGAAGAATTGAAACTCTTAAATTGTGAAGCCTGTTCATAAACTTACATCATCATCATCATCATCATCATCATCATCATCATCATCATCATCATCATCATCATCATCATCATCATCATCATCATCATCATCATCATCATCATCATCATCATCATCATCTAATAATAATAATAATAATAATAATAATAATAATAATAATAATAATAATAATAATAATAATAATAATAATAATAGCAATAATAATACTATATAATAGTAACTGGATTTTTAGTGATTTAGTAGGATATCTCCTGTGTTGAATGAAATCTTGTCTCTCGTGAATTCTCTATAGTCTATTCAAACTTCTATTCGCCCCCGAAAAGACCTAAATTTTATGCGGATTGGGTTTAGATGAAGATAAATTATTGACTGTCGCAATAAAGTCCCCCTCCCAAAAATATTTAAGCGCCTTTCAAATAATTTAAGTGTCATCAAAAACATTAACGAAATAGGCGTATCTTATCAAAACACTTAAATACACAAAACTCTTATTACATACGCATCCCGCTTAAATCGTGGGGTGCATGTCGTAGATCGAGCAGGCCTATTAATACGCTTTGACGGTCTATCCTGTGTTTGACCCTCGCGCCGTCTCTTCATAGATTGTTTTAGGGGGGTCGGTGCCCGACGAGGGGGTCATGGGTGACCATCGCTCATCGTTGGGGCAATTACTGGGCATCTAAGGGCTTCGTTGTAGACGGCTTTACGACCGGAAAAATGCTTCGGATAACCCAAGCGCTGAGCTCGACTAATGGAAGGATGTGGAATGGTTCCAGCCAATAGTCACCGTTCCACTATTCTCTATCGGAGTCTATCCTCTATCCTCTATACCACCACTACTACTACTACTACTACTACTACTACTACTACTACTACTACTACTACTACTACTACTACTACTACTACTACTACTACTACTACTACTACTACTACTACTACTACTAGTCTACTACTACTTTCTTTTTCTTACTCTTTTTTGGGTTCTTCTCGTCTTCCTCCTCCTCCTCCTCCTTTTCCTCTTCTTCTTGTTCTTCTTCATCATCTGCTTCTTGCTCTTCTTGTTCTTTTTCTTGCTGTTTTTCTTCTTCTGCTTCTTCATCATCATTTACTACTTTTTCTTCTTATTCCTGTTATCCTTCTTCTCCCTTTTCTTGTTCTTCCTCCTCTTCCTCCTCCTCCTCCTCCTCACCTTCATTTCTTCTTCTTCTTCCTCCTCCTCCTCCTCCTCCTCCTCCTCCTCCTCCTCCTCCTCATCATGATTCCTCTTCTTTGTCTTTGCTTTTGTCTTCTTCTGATTCATTCGCCCAATTCAGTTCATCAGTTCGTTCGTGCGTTAATCAAATACATTCTATCCGTTCATTTATTTATTTATTCATTCATTCATTCATTCATTCGTTCGTTCGTTCATGCGTGAATGAAATATACCAGTCCGCTTATTTACTCCATTGCTGGTGAACGCATTTTGGTCTGTCTTTCTTCCTTCTTCCTTTTCCTGTTATTCCTTTTTCTTTTCTTCAATTCGTTTGTTCGTCGGAATCATTCGCGAAGCCATGAAATCAGAATTGACAGCGTCATCGATCTCTCCCACTTACTTATTTACTTACTAATTCTTCGTCTCTCGCGCGAAATTGAGAATCTGGACTGATTGAATGGAGACGAAAGGCTTAAGAGGCAAAATAGAAGCAAAGCCAGAAGACGAAAACCTACCATTAACACCACCTGCCACTCTGCAGACATATATACACGCACAGAGAGAGAGAGAGAGAGAGAGAGAGAGAGAGAGAGAGAGAGAGAGAGAGAGACAGAGACAGAGACAGAGAGACAGAGAGAGAGAGAGAGAGAGAGAGAGAGAGAGAGAGAGAGAGAGAGAGAGAGAGAAGCAGAGTGAGAGAGAGAGAGAAGCAGAGAGAGAGAGAGAGAAGCAGAGTGAGAGAAGCAGACAGAGAGAGACATACAGAGAAGTAAAGAGAGAGAGAGAGAGAGAGAAGCAGAGTGAGAGAAGCAGACAGAGAGAGACATACAGAGAAGTAAGAGAGAGAGAGAGAGAGAGAGAGAGAGAGAGAGAGAGAAGCAGACATACAAAGAGGCAGACAGAGAGACATACAGAGAAGAAGAGAGAGAGAGAGAGCTCAAATCGACAGATAGACATACAAATAGACAGACAGACAGGGCGACATACAAGTAGAGAGAAATTGAAAAACAGACGGACAGGCAGAGAGAGAGACATACAGACAGGCAAAGAGAGATAGAC